>DWGR01000928.1:0-18438 GCA_018247715.1 Heliconius burneyi
CACTCTTGCCGATTAAGTCGGAGACGAATCGAGCATCAAATAGCATCAAAAGGCATAAACAAGCTAAAGAAAATCCAAAGGAAAGCATACAGAAGCCAGCGAAACGCATATCATTTTTATCCCTAGCCTACTGAAGTGTCCGGCTGATAGGTTTAATCAACCGGAATCGTGGATAAAGTGCGAGCCCATTTTTCGAGGCGGGGTTTTTAGAACACTGTAACTCATATTCTACATCATATTTCTAACTAGAAATTTACATATATTGATACTGTCAAAATATTTTAATAAATGATAATAAACTTAAATCTTTACCTATTTACTGGTCGTTAATTGATGTTATTATCAAAACGTGAACCGAAACCAACGCCGTGCTTGTATAGTCTGTGGTGTCGACAACGTTATCATTGCTTGACGCAAGTTCTGCTTTTCGTTTCAGTAGTCTGTGGTTGTGAGCTGTTGTCATAGTTCATTGTGTAAAATTATTATATTGGCATTTTTTACTATTTAGTCACATTTTACACGTGAATTAATCGTTTCTAAAGACACATGGAGTTGGTGAGTTACTTATTTTATATTCTTCTGTTCGCCAGATTAAAGGAAATGAAAATTATATTTTTTAATTTATATTGTTATTTGCAATCTAATACTTTATGCATAGGCATAACATCATCTATGTTTATAAAAATAATACATTATTTTAATAAAAATACTGATAACATGAAATTTTAAATATACCCATTAATTTCTTTAATATTCTTTGTTTTTTGTTCTTTAACCTATATTTTACGAGATGTTTTTAAAAGACACTTTTTGATTTTATTATTATTCGATATTATTGACTATATTTACATTATAGTAGTTCTCTTATTTTATATTCGACAAAGTTATTCAAAAGACTGAAGTATACTTTATTAAAGTAGAACTTGCTTAATCAAACAATATGTATGCACATACATCTCCCAAAGATTCAGTGTGGTTCCTGGTAAGTCGACAACAAAACTCAACACATGCCCTTTTGTTTTTATCCTATAAATGCTATTCAACAAAGATTAAATGAGTTTTTAGTGAGTTTTTGAGTTAATTATTTTTTTTGTGATGTATTTACATTGATTACAAAATTTTATTATAGATACTCATAACCATATATTTATTTATGAAAACTATTTGTTTACCAGAATTGTCTTTATTCTTGAAGTTTGGGACAGGTTTTAAACTATGTTTTATAAAATTACCACACTAGCAATAATTTGCTATATTATCGCTCTCTAGAACATGGATGTATATAAATAGTTAGTATTTTGCTTTTATGATATGAATACTAATTGATTGATTTCTTGATTTATGGCATTTGGAGCTTGCACACACTGTATGAAAAACACGGGAAGGAAATTGACCAGTAAAATAAAAGATAACTAACTACAGAATTATAGAATACATGTAAAAAAAGAGTTCTAGTAAATGTACAGCCTTCACCTAAAACAAATATAAATGCATATTTAAATAAAAATACATATTTACAGTATGTACACAGCATATTTGGTTAGTTATAAATAATATTTTACATGGGTGTTAATGTAAAAATTTATACTTATCAAAATTTATTATGTAGTAATTATGTCAAAGTTATTATTTGATTAGTTAACAAATAAAATAAAATGTCAGTCCATTTAATAACACATTTAAATAAATAGCTAATATAGTTTATTAATACAAAAATGGTTTCATGTATCTTTGTAAATTATTAAAAAAACATTTGTGTATATATGTATGTACACATGTAGATACTTCTTTGGTATAACAACATATGTCTCTAAAAATTTTATCCTTTATGTTATCCTATTTTTGTAGAGAAAGCTACACTAATAATAGTGTTATTAGAAGTACATGAGAAATATAATTAAATAGTGCCTATCTTTTGTTAAATATAATTGGGAATAATATTAAAAAACCCATTGCCAGACATTTAGCATGATTTTAAATAACTGCCAGAAAACCCTAAATACACCAATGTCACAGATAATATAATAGTTTGCATTATACCACCTGCTATTTAATATGTATTCTGCCTTACATTATATGGTTTAATTAATAGTAATATGTGATGATAATTATAATATACATAATAATAATTTAATAAATTATAATTAATAATAATTTTGTATTAGCATTTATAGTGTTACTATATTTTTGTTATTTTTAATTATAGTTATTTGATATCAAGAAATAGAACATGTTTTGATATAAATTATAAAGTGGGTAATTGTATTTTAAATAGATTATAAAATATCATGTGTTAATGGTATCATGTTCACAATTTTGTAAACACCGGAAATATTAACATAGTTGCATAATGCTTCTTTTACTTCCATCCTGCTAAAGAACTCTCCCCATCCACCTTTGTATTAGTTCAGAAGTGGGATAGTAATACTAAGCTATAAGTGTCTACAAACATATTAGGTGACACTGATTTTCTTGCAAAACCATATTAAATAAAGTTCGTCAGATCATGGAGTAGTGCTAGTGCACCTAGAAAATAAATATATCAATACAATGGAATACTGTTCTCATCTCTAGGTTACATCAGTATCAGCTTGACCTATTTGATCGCATACAATGTAGAGCCGTTCGAATCGGTCGATCCAATGAGCTGTGAAAGGCTGGGCCTCTGGAATTCGAAGGTCTCATCTGGCTGAGCTGACCTAGATGGCATGTGATTATTCTTCCAATACCCCATGTTTTTTTTTTCAAAGCAAATGGAACATCCTTATTGGAACTAAGAAATTGTATCCCTAAAGTTTTAATAATTTTTACATTAGCAACCTTGAGTGCTTTGCGAACACACATTATATATTAAAACAGGAACGTAATTCAGTATATTAAATAAACAATATAGTAGTTAAAGTGGGCGAAGCCGCGAGCAGGTGGCTAGTAATATAATACGATAATCAGTAAGATTATTTCACTACATTCACATTATGAGAAGCAGGAGCACATAAACAGTTGTTGTTATGACAGTCCCGGAAAGTCCGGAAGTTATTTAAGTTATCATATTATGTATTTGTAGGAACTTGTAATTTATTAGGGTTTAAAGGTGTTAGTATAGTTTAACGAAAGTTAGGTACTATTTTATGCACCTTATTTACCTAATAACTAAGGCCTAAGTTTGACGTTACTGTTGTTAACAGGAACTATTTATAATATCAAGGTCTGATTGCTTTGTTACCCCCTCTATAAAATTCAAGCCAACGTTACATCTGTTAGTTTGCGTAACTTAGGATCTTCCTAATTGAAATTTTGATCTTGACCATATTGGCAGATGCACAACACATTCTGGCACTTGCTTTTAGGTACCTTTTGTGGATCTTTATATCATACTATTAAAGTACTGTACAGTGATTATTAAGGTCTTACTGAATGTCACTGATCCTTGAAGATAGGTTATCGATTACGTCCACTAGCAAACGTGCGTTTTGCTGATTTTGCTAATGTGTCGGAGTATAGTTACAGGGCGTCGAGGCGGCGATGTCGCTGGCGGGCGTAGTGCCGAGTGTGGCGCTGGGCGTGGCCGTGGGTGCGGGCGCAATGGTGGGAGTGGGCGTGGGCGCGCCGGTGGGCGCGGTGGGCGGTAAGTAGGGGCGCGGGTGGCGCAAGGTTAGTGCAGCATCTAACGTCCCGGCTGTGCTCGCTGTTGCAGGCGCGGTGCGGTGCAGCGCGGCGCGTTCGGGCGGCGAGCTGCTACTAGTACGCGGAGTGTCACCCCTCAGTGATCAGTTCTGCTTTCTGTTTCAGACTAGATATAAGTTAGGTTAGCTAATAGGGGCGCATAGGGGCCGGCCGCGCTCGTCGACCAGCGCCGGCGCCCGAGCTGCCTCGTCGGTCTCACAATGTACTTACTTCAATATATCATGCTGTCCCATGTGCCCGGTGACCGTCTGTTTGTGTTGCTGCGGCTCTATGTATACTGTTAATTAATATACACTTTTAATATAGCATTTTTTTGGGTTTTTAGTAAACTTACACTATACCTACTTAGTCTGGCCATAGATTCTGTTACAATTAAATATAAACAAAATATTGTTTTTGAATTTGAAATTTGTAATTTTTATACGGTTGTTCATTGTGTTTTCTTATTTTCTGGCAATATATTGTAAAATATTTAAAAATAAAATCAGCTTCACGTTGTATATCGCACACAGAGGGGTAGGCAGAGGGAACTAAGTTTTAACACACTACGTTGCCCACTTTCTTATGGAGGCATTGTGTGTTGAGTGGCAGAACTCAACGTCGCCTCAACACCAGAACGAAGAAATGGAAGTATACACATAAATAAATATTTCACTTCCTGGAGTGGGGATCGAACCTGCAACTGTCGCGTTACAGTCACACCCTTGTGACGTCACGCCACGACGACCTCAAAATAAATGTTAAATATTTTATGATATTAAAATGAGTGAAGCGATAAAGAGAACGCTGTGATTGCATTACTTAAATACTTTAAGTGCCAAGTTATGCTTCGAATAAGCTTCACATATTGTTAATGGTTTTATATTAGTGTATTAAAACTAACATACTGTAAGTACTTGTAATAAATATCACCTACAATATTTTTTTTCTTTCTAACAATATTTATGGCAAGATTAATGCAGTAATAATTTTAAAAAAGTTTTTGGTATTTTAAACTTCAACTATAAAAAGTGTGAATTGGAGAATCATGACAGCAGACTGTTGCAAGAGAGAAGTATAAAATGTAGTAGTATAGATGATCGAAGCCGGATCGGAGCCGCGGCGAGAGTGTGTGTGCGAGTGCGTGCGTCCTCCCCACCGCCCCCACGCGATACGCCCCGCCTAACGCCCGCTCTGTTACAGGTGGCTTCCTGGCCGCGCCTGTCTACGACCTGCAGCAGGTGGGCGACGTGTACACTGGTGAGTGCGCACACAGACACACACACAGCACACACAGCACACATGACGTGAGTGACGGTGGTACGTGCGCACGCGCAGGGCCGGGGGGCAAGTGCTCGACTCTGCCGGCAATCCTAGGCGGCACGCTGCCGCGGCTGTCGTCGGAGCAGGCGGAGGCGGTCGCGCGCGCCAAGAAGTACGCGATGGAGCAGAGCATCAAGATGGTGCTAATGAAACAGACGTTGGCGCACCAGCAGCAGCAGATGGCCACGCAGCGCACGCAGGTGCAGCGTCAGCAGGCGCTCGCGCTCATGTGCAGGTACACTTGTACACTCAATAAAACTTACAAACAGATATATCGAGAGCTTCACGCTGTATCCCACATGTAGCATTGTGCTCGAACTAACCATATATTTAGATATTCCATTCTTGCAAAAGTGAGGTTAAGTTCACAGCATGATTTCTATGAAATTAACCTTTATAAAATAGATGATTACTGAGAAAGAAATCGTCAAAAATAAAGCAGTAAACAAGCGGGAAAGCCACCAAAACGCAATCGAAACAAACTAAATGAGTGAAGCAAAAAATCTAGAAATCATTAGACAGTGTCAATGTCAATCGTGTGTCACAGCAGCAGTCATATAATATTATATATTCAAAATAGGTTTTCTTTTGTTTTTTTAGTAATTAATTGTCATTTTCTTTATTTATACTCTATTAATATACACTAATAAGTTCGTTAAAATATTTAGACTGAATTAAAACGAACAAATACGAAGGGGGATTCGAAGTAATGATAAACTAAGTAAAATACAGTGTTTAGAGTTTATAAAGTAATTTATTTTTCTATATAGTCTCCTAACAAATCAATACATTTAGTCCATCTTTTTAATAAACCTAGTATTCCTTTTGAAACAAAAAATCATTATTGTGACTCTCTCAAAATGCCTCCATAGCTTCGCTATTGTCTTGAAATTTTGTGCCTCTGAGGTGTTCCTTAAGCCGAGGAAAACGGTAGAAATCGCTGTAGGCTAGGTTTGGCGAATAAGTTAGGTGTTCAAGCAGTTCGAATCCCGTTTCATGAATCACAGCCATTACAACTGCGGCTTTATGAGCTGGAGCGTTGTCTTGGTGAAACAGCACTCCAGCTCCCAGTTTGCGGCGTCTTTTCTTCTTGATGGCCTCCCGCAACCTTCTTATTTGGTCTGCATAATAAAAACCCATAATAGTCACTCCGCTTTCCAGGTATTCCACCATAATTATTCCTTCAGAGGGGTATTCTAGGGGGCGTTCTATTCAGAGGGTACTCTGTCCCTGAGAAAATAGCAAGCACTATGAGGCTGTTTGTGGTTCGAACCTCGGCAAACAGTCATCGAGCGAATGCACCTCCCGGAAATCGTGGTCTATTTATATGATTTTTTTAGGCTGAAGTTGGGTATAAGCAAGCAAAAAATTTTTTTGAGGATTGTATGTATACTGGCAATAACCGATATCTTTAATTTTGGATCATCTGTATTTTATTTTCGTAGTACTGTAAATAGATTATTCATATCGATTAAGGATATAAAACTTTTCTTACTTTCTCCATTTCCAGATTCTCAATTAAGCTGATTTTTTGTATAATAAAATTGAAGCCGTCGTGGGCACAAGTATGTGACTGTAACGCGATGGTTGTGGGTCTGATCTCCAGAAAACAAAATATTTACTTAAATGTACTCGTATATTTCCGTCGCTTTGGTATCGAGGCAAAAGCGCGACGTTGAGTTCCGCCACTCAACACGCAATGCCTCAAGAATTCGGTGGAAAATGGGGAACGGAGTGTGCTAACACTATATTCCCTCTGCCTACTCTGCTGAGTGCTGGATACAGCGTGAAGCTGATTTTTATTTATAAAATTGAAAAAAAAACAATCTTTTTAGATAATATATCAACTCTTTATTTCGGCCCATATTTATTCGTCTCCCTTATTTAAATGATGAGAGCGATTCCTTGAGATTCCCGCCTCGGCTGGTCGAGTCCTTGATTTGTTTGCTGAAAAGATCTGAATACTCATCAGCACTTGACGTTAGTGATCCTTGACGACCGTTTGTCTGACGCACTTGTGTGTGTGCGTGTGTCCGCAGAGTGTACGTAGGTTCGATCTCGTTCGAGCTGAAGGAGGATACGATCCGGCAAGCGTTTCTGCCATTCGGGCCCATCAAGTCCATCAACATGTCGTGGGACCCCGTCACTCAGAAGCATAAAGGGTTTGCCTTTGTGGAGTACGAGATCCCCGAGGCCGCGCAGCTCAGCCTGGAGCAGATGAACGGCGTCATGCTCGGCGGAAGGTAATTGTATTTGTTTATATAATGGAATATTCAAAACATATAATGTGTTACTCTTTTATGACATCACTTGGTCTTGTAAAAATTGTAAAATAATAATTATGATAAAATGTAAAAAAACAAAAATATATATCGAATTAATATTCGACATATATTTTTGTTCAACCCTCAGTACAATTACTAGGGGTATATTTTATCCGGTTTAAATATATAGGAAAGTATATTTGAGCAAGTGTGAGGCGTCCCACAGGAATATCAAGGTGGTGGGTCGTCCGTCCAATATGCCACAGGCGCAGGCCGTCATCGACGAGATCCAGGAGGAGGCCAAGCAGTACAATCGCATCTACGTCGCCTCCATACATCCCGAGCTCACTGAAGATGATATTAAGAAGTAAGCCTATCATATTTGTTAAATTATTTAACTTTAAATAATTTAGTTACTTTTTAAGTAACTAGTTTTATTACTTTTGTAAGGATTTTTGCATCGTCGAATGTAAAAAAGATATCTCGGCTCGGAAGGTAGTTTTGCTGAGAAAAGTCAGCAAAAATCTTAACAGTTGCTCTTTTCAATGTAACGATTGTTACAATGATTCGGAATTTTGAAAATATATGAATTCTGAAAATATAGGCTACATAATATTGTATATATAATAACCCGCAGCGTGTTCGAAGCGTTCGGGCCCATCACGTACTGCAAGCTGGCGTACGGCGCCTCCGCGCACAAGCACAAGGGCTACGGGTTCATCGAGTATGCGACGCTGCCCGCCGCGCTTGAGGCCATCGCCTCCATGAACCTCTTTGACCTTGGCGGCCAGTACCTGCGCGTGGGCCGAGCCATCACGCCGCCCAACGCGTTGGCGGGCCCGCCGCAGGCCTCCGCCATGCCCACCGCCGCCGCCGTCGCCGCCGCCGCCGCTACCGCCAAGATACAGGCCATGGACGCCGTCGCCACCAACGCCGTTGCGCTCGGCCTCTCCAAGTTGAGCGCGCTCGGCGTGCCGCCCTCGGCCGCGCTTCCCTCGCTGGCGGCCGCGCTCCCCGCCGCTGCCCTGCCTGCCCTCCCCGCCCTCCCCGCCGCGCCCGCTATCCCGCCGCCCGGTGTCGTGATCCCGGCGCACACCGCCCCCGCGCCCGCCCCCCTCCCCCTCCCCACCGCGCCGTCCGCACAGGACGCCGCGCTGCAGCGCAAGCTGCTGGATACCTCGCCCGACACGCTGCAGCAGCAGGAGTCGCTGTCCATCTCGGGCCAGTCGGCGCGCCACCTCGTAATGCAGCGCCTCATGCGGCGCCGCGCCTCGCGCACTCTGCTGCTGCGCAACATGGTGTCGGCCGAGGAGGTGGACGAGGCGCTACACCACGAGATCCAGGAGGAGTGCGGCAAGTGGGGCCGCGTTGAGCGCCTCGTGATTTATAACGAGCGCCAGAGCGAGGAGGACGACCCGGCGCAGGCCAGCGTCAAGGTGTTCGTGCAGTTCGCGGAGGCGGAGGAGGCGGCAGCGGCGGCGCGCGCGCTGCACGGCCGCTACTTCGGGGGCCGCACCGTACGCGCTGCGCTCTACGACCAGGATCTCTTCGACCACGGCGACCTTTCCGGCTAAACTTTACTGCTATTGTATTATAATTTAATGAAGCACATAGCTTTAAGACCGGCATTATCTACAACTGAGGCATGCATATAGGATGGGAATCCACGATATGTGACGAAGAACCAGAAGCGATCCTACATTTAATGACATCACATTTCAACATATTTTTATATTTTCTAAAAATTAAAACATGAAATTTTTATAATTTAAGTAATAAGTTTCTTAAGACATATAATCAGAGAGAACCAAGTGCAATATTGCTTCTCTTACGCACGCTCAGTAATAATTTCTCCTTACCTCCAGATTGTAACTTAGCAATTGAAACAATCATTAAAAAAAATGAAAAATGATAATCTTCAGGAAAATAAATACAAGGTACTTTATGTTTTAAGACCAGCAGAAATACCTTTCTTTTGAATTTTCTAATATATTTAGCTTATAAAATTACACAGTCATATACCTAGAGGTCCTCGAAGAAAATAACCAACAGTGCATTTGTTAGCATATACATACATGTTCCATAGAAATAAAAATGCCAAGTTTAGGTGAAAGTGCTGCTGGCAGTAATTAGTTAATTTGTTAATAATGTCATCCATTATGTTATATGAAATGGTTTCTAACAAAACGAGGAATATCGTAGAATTTTTACTTAATAAATATATTTTAATTATAAATTCTACAATAGTTTGTTTCAGTGTCTTTAAAAAACGTATATAAATCATAAATCATTTAGAAACAAATACAGATAACGTGACACGCAGAATTACTTTAGTAGGATAGCAACTCGTATAGAAAATATGCGAAAGATAACAACTCGGCTGTGGCTTAGAGTGTTTGTTAAATATATTATTATTACCTCCATATAAAATATGCAGATGGAAACTGTAAAGTTTCCATCTTGGAGGTTTTGTCGCTAGTTAGATTTTATGAAATCGTCCGAATTAAAAAAAAGGATTTAACAACCCATCATTTAAAATTTTAGCGATTTTTAATGAAATACACATACGATGTAAACATTTGATATAATTAAAAGGACTACGATACGGGTAGTGTAGTGCTTTTCTCTACTACTTACCTGCCAAACTATTAAATACGTGAAGTCTTAGCTTATCACTTATTTATAATTTTTTGTTAAACTTTAATTTGGTGCACTTTATAAAAACACTTAGAGAAAAGGTGATACAAGAGTACACGCTGCATATTTTTGAGAAATTGTTGTTTAATAATTTTTACCTTGAATTACTTTAGTACTCCGATTGTTTTTGGGTAAGCACTGTGCTTGCCTTATATATCTCTATATGCATATAATAAAATAGTATAAATATTTTTTCTGTACATTTAGTATTTTTGACTGAAATGGATAGAGGGGCACTTAAAAAGATAATAGAAAGCAAAAATATATGTTTTTAATTTCTTGTCTGTCCGTCTGTCTGTATGTATGTATGGTCACGTTTAAACGTTTTCGAAAGTACTGGACTGATTTCTTAAAACTCACCAATTGCTTTGTTTTAACTCAGCTTAACATTTAAAGTTTGTTTCATCAAAATCGATGGAATTAAAAAAGTTATCGGCATTTGAATGAACCCAAGGCAAGAGATATGCTTATAATAAATCTGTATTTAATTGTGATAAATCTGTATTTTTAACCGACTTTCAAAATAAGGAGGTTCTGAATTAAATATTTTTGATTCGATATTGGATTAATTATTTTGGATTCGATTTGGCTATTGGATTATTCGGTTCGATTTGGGATTTTTTTGTAATATGCAATCATTTACAGTTATTATACAAAGAATATTATAAATCCTTACCCAAATCAATAATTTTACATTGAAGGCTGTTTCTGAACGAGTAAATTAAATTATTCATTGACGTCAGTTTTTTTATAATACCATATATAAATAAATTAGCTTTTGGAACGCTATTGTTTTATTTTAATGTTGTGGGCAGTGCCCTGTGCCTCGTCGAGTAGGGAATACCTGCTGCCCCGCCGTCCGTCCAATGCCCACGCTGAACGTCAGCCATTGCCTCAAATGTTAAACAATTTATGTCCTTAATATGCATTTGGGTGAGGTACGATATATTTGCAAGCATTAGCATGTTTTATTCACATAAATTACACAATAATAGTGCCTAAGTTATGTAGAAAATGCAATAATTGGCGTATGCATTTATGTTCAATGTTCAGAGGTCGTCGTCCTGGCGCAGTGAGTTCGATGACCACTATGGTAAGGAAACAACCAAAGCGGTGAAGCCGCTCAAAACGCAATGTCTCGAAAATTAATGTGCGCGGAATTAAATATTAAAACACTAGCTTTGATACACGAAGAAATGGAAATATAAACGTAAATAAATATTTCACTTCTTCGAGTGGGGATCGAACCCACAACCGTCGTGTTACAGTTACACTCTTGTGCCACGACGGCCTCACTAAAGTTCATCGTACCAAGGAATTATCATAATCGGCGGAATGTCTTAACACTAGGTTCTCTTAGACTACCCTGAGCACGCACACACACTGCGGGATACAGCGTCAAGTTGATTTGATAAAAAAGTAAATTATATGAGAACAACATTTTATTGTTTAATGTTGCGGGTTGGGCGTCCTCTCGAGAAAGGTCAGGGGCAGGCCCCCGCGCACCACCTGCACGATGACGGACGCGGGGTCCACGACGGGGCGGCGCGGCGCGGCACGCGCGGGCCGCACGGAGTAGCGCGCCAATACGGCCGCCAGCCCTGCCACCGACTGCATCATGCCCAAGCGCTCGCCTGCAATTCACACACGGCAGTGTTTTAACAGTGGGTTCCCTCTGCCTACCCTGCTATGTGCGAAATATACCGTGTACCTAACACTTTTTATATATTTTTTTATATTCACTGCATTCCCGCAAATATAAAAAGTTTTAGCAGTGTGACCTTAATGTTTAGGTTACACCGTAAAACTCTATTGCGAAGTATTCCGTACAAAAGTGGTAGAACTCAACGCTCTGCCTTATTATCAGAACTGGGTAATGAAAATGAAGAAGATTGGAATCGAACCCACAAGCGCCGCGGTTACAGTCCCTCTTATTAAACCGTTAAGTAGAAACACATTAATAAGTCACATCATATATTATCTAGTGAGCTTATCTTCTATCTCTTAGGTGTATACTTTTTGTTGTTGTTTTATTTGAAGTGTATGTATGTAAATTGTAATCAATATAAGTAATAGATAGCATTTTTTATTTGGCTGGTGGTCGGTACAATATATATTCATACAGATATGTAAACATATACTGTATTATGTACATATAAGCCAGTAGACATGTTGTGATAGTACTCACCTATACAAGCGCGCGGTCCCTCGCCAAATGGCATATATACGTATTTATTAGATGAATTAAAATTTTCAGGATTAAATCGCTCCGGTCGAAACTCGGAAGGGTTTTCAAAATATTTTGGATCATTTTGTATTGCCTGTAGAGGAATCACCACTCGCACGCCTTTGTTGATTGTTAAATTGAGTTCTTCAAAAGTGTAGTTGCGAGCGCATTCCCTTATTAAAAATCCGAGAGATGGGAACATCCTCATCCCTTCCTTGAGGCACCATTCTAGATAAGTCATTTCTTTGATAGCATCGTAGCTGAGTTTATTATTATACTTAGCCAACACTCTGTCTATTTCTTTTTGAGCCTTTTCCTGTACTTCAATGTTGTGTGCGAGCTCGTGCAGCGTGTAGCTGGTAGCGGACGATGACGTTTCAAACCCTGCAGCAAAGAATACAAACACTTGAGCTGCAAGCAATTCATCATCCAATTCGAGCGTCGTGACTTCCGGCGTGCCATTCGGCTTCATCCTCTCTATAGACTCTCCTACCATCTTTCCCTTTTGTTTACATTCGAGTAAAAGATCAATAAAATCGTTTCTACCTGAAGGTTGATAGTTTCTCTGTTTTACGACGGAATCTACCAATGTAAATATGCCTCTTTCAACCCGAGTCATAGTTTTTAAGCTTTTAAATACATTTGGAAATAATTCTTTTAATGTTATGACTACCAGTTCTTTAAAGCCAAATTTAAATATATTAGCTCCTAGTTTACGAAACGCAGAATTCTCGTCCTTCAAGGAATCTGCATCGAGGCCAAACCCGCAAGCGCCTATGAAGTCAGTGGTATAGCGAGCCATGAGGTCCCGCGCGTCCAGCTCGCGGCCGCAGGCATTGAGGGAGGGGACCTCCAGCACGCGCGCCTGCAGCCGTTCGGCACGCTCCATGATGAGGGGGAACATGGCCTTCAGCTTGCCGCTGGTGAAGGCCGGCGTCATGCGCTGTCGCAAGAGCCGCCAGGTGTCGCCATCCACGAAGAACAAGTTCTTAAGGAGAGGTTCTATGGCATCTCTATTTTGGTTGAGTCCGCGTGGGTAAAAATATGCGAAATCTGTGACAAGTATGCGTTTTGCTATATCTATATCCCTAATGACCAGCTCAGCGCGAGACGCGCGATAAAAACCTACGACTTTCTCCGTCGGGTACTTCCAGTACATTTCCACCGCCAACTCTGTTACACTCTTCTGCCTTAAGTAATTTTTCAAATTATTGCCAAAGAACAGTACCGGTTTATCATGTTTCACTCCCTTTTGTTGCCAATATTTGTGATTTCTCTTTCCATATATATAAAGGGCAACAATCGCTACTAGTATCAAGGATAAAGTAATCATTTTAGCATCGAGTTGCTTCTACTCCGTTTTTGAGCCGGTTGCGTGAAGACAATAAAAAATAAACAAATGTGAATCACTTTTTACACTGGCGTTATTGAGACTGACTTGTGACACAATGTCTGCTCGCGGCCGCGCGCTCCATAGCACTGGCGTGTAAGGGCCGCGATGTGCGTTTTATATTATCAAAGCGAGACGAGTGATGAAAAATGTGATGAAATGTTCATAGAAATTATTTAATATTATTTGAGGGAGTAATAAAAGACACCAGATAGAAAACGAACGTAAACGTTTTACATGTAATCGACGGAAGTATTTTCATATACACTCGCGTGTAGCTGACCGCACCTATACAAAAAAGACAAAAAGGATGTTTTTAGGATGTTCACAAATTTTAAAAAGTATATAAAAAGTATTTTTTTAATAAAGCCTTCTCTTTTAACTTTAAATTAACATTTTTATCATTTTAATCCAATCACTACTTTTGAAAATATCGTGGTACGAACGTACCTCCTTGCAGAACTAACGAGTTGCGCTATGTTATATATTATTATTAAGCAACGCACCCTTATCATATCGTTTCCTCGTCGAGCGTGAAGAGGTCAGTACCTCACTCAAGCCGAGGAAAGCTCCGGGACGGTGTTACTAACGGACCACTGCGACACTTACCGATTAGAGCCATTGCAGCGCTGACCAGGCTCTGCAAGGCGATCCTGCGCCTGGGTTATTTCCCCCAGGCGTGCAAGGAAGGCCTGGTCGTGATAAATCCTAAGCAACGAAAGGATCAGAGAAGACCGTCGGGCTATAGGCTTATCACGCTGTTGAGTTCGGTATCTAAATTGCTTGAGAGACTTAATTTACCTCTCATTCAGACGCAGTTCCACCCGCGCCCCGAACAATTTGGATTCCGCCCGGGCCACTCTACCACGCTTCAGATAGCAAGGGTGGTACTTTTCACCTCAACAGCCCTAAACCGTAAAGAGAATGCAGCAGCTGTCTATATAAGGGTGGGCATCCCGCAAGGTAGTACGCTCTCTCAAACATTATACAATGCCTACACCCAAAGACATCCCAGCTCACCAGGTATAGGTCGTTATAGACAAACGTCTACGGATGACGGCCAAGATGGAGAAAGAAACGCCGCAAGAGTGACCTTCAACCTCCTGCGGCCGGTTCTTCGCTCCCGTCTGCCTCTTCGTATGAAACTGGCTATCTGCAAAGCGTACGTCAGACCCCATCTCCCGAGGGACATCCTATCCCCCTGACCAGGTCACTGGTCGTCTAAGCTGGGTCACCCAGGCTCCGCACAGCTCATCCCTTCCTAGTGTCTTGACATAACCATAGGGCCTCAGCCCGCCTACAATGACGCGCCTATAGTTATAGGCGAAGAAGATCTTCACGGTCAGAGGACTTAACCCTGGAATCGTCTTCCCTCTTCCCCAGCGTGGGGCTAAGAGAAGATTTCCAGAAGAAGCACCCTTATCAGTCGGTTATTAGAAGTTGTCCTGAAGATAAGATATTCGTGGCTACTATGGATACAAGCCCAAAAAAAGTAGCCCAAGTTGTCCGTTTGGTACAACAAAGCTTTAGCCAGCGAGAAGTCGCTCGTTGATTAAATCTGAGCCAATCTTTTGTATCCAGGGTATACAAACTGTTTCAAGAGACAAATTCTAACCTTAGGAGGCCAGATAACAGTGGGTGGCGGCATACTTTTGAGATAAACGACCGTTTTATCGTCTACAAGTCTTAGAAATCGCCATCTCATCGGTGTCGTTATGCAGCAGCGGCTGAGAGAGGTTTGAGGAGTCGCTGTCAGTCAATGGACTATTAGAAGACGGCTTAGAGAAGCCAACTTGAATCCAAAACGGCCTGCCATAGTCCGCAAATTGACGATAGCTCACCGACAAGGTCGCCTTGCAGCTGCTCGCGTACACATCGATCCGACGGATGAACAATGGCGATCGGTCCTTTTCACTGACAAGTGCAGAGTGTATCTGCATGACAACAACAGGAGAGCTCGAGTTTACTGGCGTCCAGGCGAGTGATTTTCTGAGTGTTGTTTCAACGAAACAGTGTCTTATGGTGGTTCGTGTATACAATGCAATGTTAGCAAGGCCTGCAGTTGGACATACAGTTTTTGCTGATGTGCCCAAACTGCTGACAATTGAAACGGTGAAAGTCACCTACGAAGACCTGTTGGTGGTCGATATTCAGTCTTTCGAGTTTAAATTTACTCATCTCCTCCCTTATTGCGGACACTATCTCTTATCTCTAGCTGAGAGACAATAGGGTGTCAATGGATAGATTTAAAAATATATATTTTGTACTTTAAATTAAAATATATTTTCAAAGATATTTTTAAAATTTGATTATTTAAATGCGATTTTTCATTATACCATGTAAGTATGTCCAAGTATTAGCTAGATAAATTTTAAAAAGTAAGAAAAATAAAATCTACTTGTAATTGGTCTCAATACTCGTACTTAGATTTTTTTAGAACAGTTATAATATGTCTTATCCCATTAAAATATTTGTCATTACAAAAACAAGAGCTAGAATATGAAGGTTTAGTTAGGGGTTATACGTCGGATGATTCCGTTTAAGATTTGCGTAAACAAATTGATAAAATTAGCAAAGAATTTTCTTCGGAAGATATTTCAAGAGCATTATGATGAGTCTCATCTAGATCCGATGGAAGATGTCAAATGTGTAGAAGAATCTTTATATTGTATCTCTAAGAAATAAATTTGATAAGAATGTTTTTCTTAGAGTTCAAACCTTATCACACCATATATACCATCGCTTGAATTAAATTTCGTTCCGTATTATTATTATTAACTTGTTACTGTTTAACGTTGTATCATGGAAAGCAATGATTGCTTACTTATATTTGATTGTGTATTCAGATTTATTCACTAGTAACGAGGGCTGCAGTTGGAGGGTTGAGTAAATACGATTTTATAATTATACTTAATTTAATTAATTAACAAAAATACAAGAAATTAAATCTAACTTATCCTCAATGTTAGAGGAAAAGTATTCGAATTTATATCTATCTTAATCTAACTAAAACTACGAATTAACTTTTTTTATAGGAAAAGGACAAGGCAAACGAGCGTTCAGTTCACCTGAAGGTAAGTGATCACCGCCGCCCACGACCCCGTGTAACTCCAGAGGAGCTACAGGCGTTGACGGCCTTTAAAGTGGAGATAGACGCGCTTTTTGAAGGTACACATGTCATAGTAATAATAATGATCGAACCATTTTAACGGATCACACTTTATACAATAACAGACCAGAGATAACATTTGTAAATAGATATTGCAGTGCCCAACACTAATAATGTACAATCGACAACCGAACAAACGAAAATGTTTTACCCATGTTGCACATTGCTCGAGAGGCGACGCGAGCACTTACCATAGTTAAACAAATGGAGCATTTATTTATTGATCCATCAACTTTTGTGTACATCACTACCTACAAAAAGATACATGGTACATGGAGTTAAGGCTAAATGTAACACACGCTTACAGGTAGATAGATACCTCTTGCTATATTAGAGCGAAAATAAACTAAGCATAGGCACAAAACAGGTAAAAAAGAAAATTATTAAAAAATGTTAAAATAACTGTATTTTTAGAATGATTGAATCTCGCCTCTCCCTCAAACAAACAACAACTAAATACTTTTTTTTTTTTTCGAATATGACATTAATGCTTATTGGCTTCTACAGCGACACCGGTTGGGTAGGGAAGAGGGTACTCTTTCCCTGAGGAATAATCAGGCACTGGATGGCTGCCTGTGTAAATAAAATCAAAAGCTATAGGGGTGCCCCCTAGCGGGGCTCGAACCTCGGCCTACAGCCTTCGATCGGACTGGGGTGGAATTTCCCTACTCTAAGCAAACCACCCAAGCGACATGAGGCCACCGCTGGTTATATTGAGACTATTCTAAGGGAGCTAGCGGTCCCTAACCGTTGCGCCCGCCGCGCCGAGACGCGGCCGGGCCGTCGGGTAAGCTGGAAAACTAAATACTATTGCGTATAAGCGTTATTAAAGGCCTTAGCGAAGAATAGTGGTCCACGGTATTAGCGCAATCAGAGTACAAGATCGGGCGGCAGCCACCAATGCAACCTTACGACGGAACGCGGCTTCGCCCGCTTGAACTATACGAATATTTATTTACTGTATTTATGAAATTATTTTCAGTTTTCAATAGAATTAGTAAGAAAATATAAACCAAAATAATTAAAATAAGCTAAAAAGAATAAAAAGTGGAGACTTTCTCTCTATAATACTATAATACTTTTTCTAGACTCTAACGGCACTACTTCCTTCCACTAAAATTCTCTTCTTAAACGGTACAGCTTATATTAACATGCGGCGTTGAGTTCCGACACTCAACACGCTATGGCTCCAGATATCAATTTTAGAATCTATTCAAACCGTCGGGTCAATTTTATATTACACTAGACAAAACAGGCCTGCCAGAGCTACGGTAATCAAATTTGCGAGTCAGTTTAACATCCAAACCTATATTATAAATTCGAAAGTAACTCTGTCTTATACGCAATCAGGGTCAAACCCATAATCCAATTGTAATAAAATACTCATATAGAGATAGGTCTCGGGATGAACATAGGTTAATTTTTTTTCTCATATTTGTAATATTATCGATATAAACTAATATTAATGAAATAATGAAAATATTATTTAATTTGAAATGCAATTTATGCGCCATCTTATTAACAAACGTCGTTACTAGGCAACGGCATGCAAAGTTTGTTTGTTGTTTCAAAAAAACCTTAACCAAGAGCGTGGCGCCACATGGCGTGCGCCGACTCAACCTTATGAGAATAAAAACAATGTTGTTCAAAAATATTACCCTTTAAATAATGTTTTAAAAGTCCGCGATGGTATATGTTTATCTCT
>DWGR01000929.1:0-18421 GCA_018247715.1 Heliconius burneyi
GGGTCCAATGGTCGATATTAAGTATACGGAGGTTTCAGAATAGCAAGCGGTCCATTGTATATAGTATATGTATAAATACTTGACTTAAATATGTATTGTTGAGAAAGTATTGGAAATAATACTTGTAGGTACATATGGTTATATCAATATTTTGTAAGTTTCATTGATTTGTATATAAAATCTTAATTACTGTATTGACAAAAATGTATTGTTTTTTTATTTAACACTTTTTTGCGCAGAAAATAAATAATATAACATTATATTAACTCTTATCTATATATACATATAAACGAAGCTTCTGTGACTTAGTGACCGACAGACAACGTGCAGACAACTGCTGCTAATAAACTTAAAAGCACTACAAGAGGAGAGCTCAAAACTCCTATGGAAACGGAAAAAACGAGACTTACATTTTACATCGTCATATAGCTTACGCGAAACAAGGCGACTAGTATATTGCATATTTAAATATATGGACTAGAACACATTTTCTTGTAAGTACTCAATGAAATATTAGAAATGAATCCCTACGCGTTTTCCTTCTTTAAAAGACAGCACGCAAGCTCAGCATGACGACTGATCATAGACGCTTAATCATTTATAATTACGTATATTGTGTTATATAAAATTACTGAAAACAAATCGAATGAATCATTATTAGGCCGTCGCGGCGTGTGGCGTGGCGGCACAACCTCTGACTCTAAACGCAACGGTCGTAGCGGTACGTTTATCACACGAGGAAACGAATTATCTCATTTCCACGCTCTGATAAGGAGACAAGCCGCGGCGTTGAGTTCCACCATTCAACGAAAAATGAGGAATGATTGTGTTAACACTAATATCTCTCTCCTATCCTACTTCATACAGGATACAGCGTGAAGCTATAATTATATTTACTAAAACTGAATATATACAATATTGTAAGCCAGTTAGATTCATACTAACGATATAACTTTAATGAGACCTACAGAACCCATTTCTTGAAGACTCTATTTGGACGGCGTCCAGCGCTACTTCATCACACAGCCGCACTTCACTACCGAGGGAGGTATCTTTAACTTATTACAATGTTTGTGAATAAAAATTAAAAGAAATAAAGTTTATTTATTCTCTGGGGAACCCTCAACAAATGGCCTTGTCATGTTACCAGAGCAAGGAAATGAAATACTGTATTGTATGTATGTACTTTTCCGGGTTCCGTACCTTTTAAGGAAAAAAGGAACCCTTATAAGATATTTTTTCGTATGTCCATCTGTTTGTCTATTGGTCAAGAGCACTTGCGTCAGGAACGAACAGAATTTTAACTGAGCAAATGCTCAAATCTACAGCCCCATAATTCCGTGAAAAAAAATATCTACATTTACTTAAAAATATACATGGCCGCTTATATTTCAAAGAACGCGTATTTCAACACTATCAAGGAAATCAAAATTCATAGGCTACCATCGGTTGACCTAGTTTATGAAATTTGGCAACTAGCATCTACGTGCTAATTCAGAAGAATATCTGAAAACTATACATATCTTGTTAAATCCTAAAAAATAATGGCCTTGAAAGAGAGGCAAAATTTGGTATTAAAACTGCTAGTTCAAGTGAAGTATCAGATAAAAGGGCTCCGTTAGGCAGACGGAACCTAGAGTTAAGACGCGCCGTTCCCCACTTTCTGTCGAATATCGGAGGCATTGCGTGTCGAGTGGCGAAACTCAATGCCACGCTTTGCCAGAAATGGAATTTAGAATTGAAAAACCAGAGCGAAGAAATGGAAATATAAATTTAGATAAATATTTCATTTCCTAGAGTGGATCTTGAACGCACAAACACGGTCAAGATCCACTCGAGCGTTACAGTGACAACCTTGTACCACTGGCCACGACGGCCTCAAACTAAGCTCGAAATTCGGAAAACAGCTCGAGACCGCCAATTTTTGTACGGAACCCTCGGTGGACGAGGCCGACTCGCGCTTTTTTTATTAAGTCCACTTGTCATATTTTAATTTTACTATTTAATAAAATCAGCGAAATGAATTGTTGACTTACTTTTGATAATTGCATCATCATGAAGTGACAGACAATGATACATAGTTTAAGTACAATATATAATAATATGATATAATCAAGCTGGTCTGATGATGGAGCCGAGTTTAAGCTCATATAACCTATAGCTCCGAGCACACTCTACAGCATTCCTAGCACTTGGTGTAGCAAAGCAGTATTTTTTTGTTTTTAACTATATATTATTAATAATTCATCTTATATTGAGAAAACCAGTGACCACAATCATCCAATACAAAGACTAATATGAGAGGAGGAAAACCTTTGTGATATAAATAACAATTTCGATCAATTTAAAAAATAGAGAAACACTCAGTAATTACTCTATTGATAACATAAAGTACATCAAAATGCAATCACGAAATGGATTCCAGCTTTAAATATACATACTTGTAAAGTTTCAACTAAAGTTATAAGAAACTGGGAACCCTAGGATGGAAATCATACCCAAGTCACAACTCTTCTATTTCAAAGGAGCCATTAGCAATATTACTAGTTAGTTAAATGATTTTCTCTGCAATATCTTAATTTATTAACGATATCAAGTGTCATTTAACTGGCCATGCCTCCGGAATTCGGTGGAAAGTGGGGAACGACATGTCTTAGCACTGCTTTATGCGGGATAGCGCGTCAAGCTGATGCCAAGGCGCAGTTTATTTTTTAAGAATTACTAAATAGGGTAGAACAGGTAAAAGATTAAAAAAAAAAAGTAAACGCGACAGTTATGGGTTTGATTACCACTCAGCAGAATTAAATTTGCAATATTTTCATTTCTTCGCTTTGGTATCAAATCGAACAGCGGCGTTGATTTCCGCCACTCAACACGCCGCACGCTGTCTCGAGAATTCAGTCAAAAGTGGAAAACCGAACGGATTGTCTTAACACTAGGTTTCCAGTGTACCACTGCCTCACTTTACGCAAAATACAACGTGAAGCTAAAAAAATAAGATGGAAACGTTTAAGTATTTTTTCAGACCCACTGTGCGGGCTTATCTAAACGGAGAGAAAATCAAGTTCGATATCATTAAACCTTTACTTAGGAAATAATAAATATGTTGACCATATATTTATTAAGAACACTAAGACTTATTAAATAATATAATTAATATTAAATTACTTATTTTATTGGAGAATAGCCGTGTGTTCCTGGCTTAGAATAGGATTACCCTGGTACTGGTGGTGTCGTAAGAGGCGACTAAAGTACGAGTGGGAGAGTCACGCCGCCAGCAATGGCTACACGCATGGGCAGACTCGACCGGATCATTATCACCCCCGGCATTTAAAACCGGCGTGAAGTAGTGGCTTTATGCCACTGCGTTTCGCATTAGGTAATGCCGGGCTCCGGCGCCCAACCACCTCAAAAGCTGGCAACGCACCAGTAGCTCCTCTGATCACTTACCATCAGGTGCCATGTCTTTTCCCATAAAAAAAATATATAAGTTACAGTAAAAATATTTACAATTAAACTAATAAACAGTTATTTTATTACCGTCGCGTGTCGTCTGTACGTGCACGAAACTACATGTATACGACGCGGCAGTAATATATGGCTCTTACAATAAAGTAATGATATTCGATACGTTGCCTTGTGGTCTTTAAATTGTTGCTATTTTGGTCAAAATTGAGCAGAGAACAAAGAGTCTTAACACTATCTTTTTTTACATATCATTATGTGGAATACATTGAACGTCTTTAAC
Organism: Heliconius burneyi; assembly: GCA_018247715.1. NCBI lineage: Eukaryota > Metazoa > Arthropoda > Insecta > Lepidoptera > Nymphalidae > Heliconius > Heliconius burneyi. The sequence goes on from DWGR01000929.1 coordinate 3,749, forward strand.
TGATTTACGTAAACCAATCAATTATTTAAAACCTTAATAAAATAAGCAAAGTATTTTGAACACAGTGAAATATACCGTCTGACAACATAAATACCGAGTAAGGTTAGAGTAACACGCAAACTTCAAATGTAAAATAGGTGTAGTAGGAAACGATCGACTTTTATTTTTCAGTAATATAATTACAGAAAATGTTGAGCGCCGGAACTCAACGCCGCGTTGCCTCGACAACAGAGCGAAGAAATGAAAATATTCAATATTTCATTTTCTCGAGTGGAATTCGAGTCGTTTACAGTGACACGCTAATACTACTGCGCCACGACTATCCTCAAGGTTTTCCCCACATAGCAAGGGGTGGGCAGAGGGAAACTGGTGTTAAGACACTCCGTCCCAATTTTCAAGTCATTTTTATTAAATTAATGCAAAGTTATTAGTTTTTGTTAGTTATTCGTTTTTTAGCTTCACTCTTTATCCCTATCGGGTAGCCAAGGAAATTGGGGTCTAATATGAAAAATTGATTTCCATATTATATATTTCACAGTAGAGAGAGTTAGTTCTTCATCTTACAAACGGATTGAAGTATTGATAGTTAGCCTTGTTACCACAGCGAAAGAGAATTCTCTTTCTTCTTTTGAATAAAATAGACTTTCATTTCCACCAGTAAAGAGTTTTTGGATTTTGTGATTATTTCGCTTCGCTCCCCAAAAGTGAGCGAATTCATTTTAACCCTTTTGGGACGCTTGGTCCTTTTTGCCTGACTATCTATTAGTGGAAATAAAAGTATACACCTTACTCTTACTAGTTCAGCCTAGTCCTTAATGAGCGTAGCCCTGCTACGTGGTGGTGGAAAGCGGGCTGTTGTCTTTCCAGAGTGGGGGAAGTAAAACAGTTTATTCCCCCAAGTGGGCGAGTCTTTTTAGTTTACAGGAACCCTCACCCGCCACGCCACGATAACCTCTACGACCGACTTATACTTGCAATCATTTATTGAAATCTTAGAATGCAAAGTAATTTTACTCAAAATATCTGTAACAATTGTATTTGCTCACTAATTGCAGTTTTAGAATTATGTGATATTTAAACTCCACTTCGACATATCTCTTACTTATCCCGTGACATATATTATTTTATAAATTAAGGATATTCGATTATGTTTAAAAAACATTGAATTACACATAAAAGCACAATAAATTGTGGTACAATTACATTAGTTGCAGTTTTAGATAATAAGTAAGTCTTTCAACTATGCTTTCAAACAACTTTGTCATTGTGTGTATAGTACGAGTATATTCATGAGTATATACTCGTAATATATAAATGTATATTAAATTTATTATTTTATGTTATAAAATGTAAATAAAACAAGACTAGGTCAGCATCTCTCTGGTTACCCAGAATGTATAATAATGCGTGAAGCAGAAAAAAATTGTGTTTTGGTTAAACGTAAAATTTTTTTAACGTAGCGGGATCAAATTTTCTACTTTTTATGAACCAGAGCCTGCATTTACCACTCAAATCACATGATTTTTGATTAAGCAAGAAGCCTTCTGATTAGTCCTTTAACCAACCAGTCGGAACTATTTGATATAAAATACAAATAAATATAAAAAATTTAATACATAACGTTAATACAAACAGACAATTACAAAAAAAGGTTACGTTATAGTTTCCAGTGCTAAACTTAGTAAGTACCCCTAGCTCTTGGGGGGCTCGCTCTCAGCTCTTGGGGGGTGTAAATAAGCGGTCGATGTGGCGACGCATGCGCATTGCGCCCCACTGACGAGAAACACCGAATATTATATTATGTAAATCTGACGATCATCCCTTATGTTACTGATTCGATTTATATTTATACTGAAAAAGCTATATTTGTGATACGTTCAATAATGATTGGATTTTTTTGGTAATGTTAGGCCATTATGGCTTTGGATCCTCGCTTCAGGAAGTGATTTTCTTCAATTCCCTGGTCTCGTTAGACAAAGCGTTGAGTTCCGCCATCGACCTTACAGTGTCTTGAATACAGCCGAGAAGCAGCAGGGCATTATGGACGTAGTCGTACGTAACTCGCTCTTACATGCATCGCACGCACTTTATATGGGATACAGCGCAAAGCAAAATATGTAAGGAAGTATAAGTATTTTTTTTTTATTTTCACTAAAATGTTTTTGTGTAGGCAGATGATATTTTAGAGACACATTGTTCCATTACATCTGCTTTCTGTTCGTGATCATTAGGTCACACAGATCATAGAGATATCACATACTGACACATGCAGGTCAATCCGGCAGGACGTATCTCCTATATCGAGATTACTATAAAACTACACGATTGTACGATCAGTATTGGCATACAAAAATAAAATTGATGTTATGATAGATGAATACTAAACTCTCGTAATGTTTCTACACGACATTATTTGTAATTATTAAGATTACTCAAATGAACTGCTCTTATATATTAAATTGCTATGATATATGTATACAGCAAATATTTAGCTCATTCGCAATGTACTAATGATGATATGCCGTTCATTCTCATGTATAAGAGAACTGGCAGTGACATACTGTTTGGACATATTTAAAAAAAGTGCATAACTTTGATATAAAACAATGTTGCTAGAGTGCTTTTTGCCACATGCGTTAAAAATTGTATTGGCATAAATAACATATGTCTCTTTCATGCCCACTTTCCCCTACTTAGTTTCCTAGAAATTTGTGGACACACCCAAATAATTTAGCACACGAGCTTGATAGTATAAAGTATAAACAGGTTATCGTACTATTATCCCATTTCAACAGTCACTATGCAAACCGATCATCTTTTTTTTGGAGTTAGTTAAGCGTCTGATCAAGATCAGTATTTAATATATAATGCAGGACGAACGCAAAAATTTCTAAAAATAACGATGAAGAAACAATGTTTTCCTTTCTTGATATAATAGCATTATTCACTTTAGAGCCCGTCGTAGCGCAGAGATACAAACTTGTGGATTCGATTCCTTCTGTGGGTAAATAAATATGTATCTCGCCTTGGTAGCGAGACACAGCGCGCTGTTAAGATGTGTCACTCAACATGCAGCACCTCAAGCATTCGGCGAAAAGTGGGGAAGGGAATTGTCTTCATGTGAATGTCTTAGCACTAGGCCCCCAGATTCCATCCGCCCTACCCTGCTGGGGGCGGAATTATTTGTGGAGCTTTATAGTTTCCTCCTCTTTAATTAATCACAAAACCTTACAAACCGCATTTTATCTTGTTTCTGCATTATATTATATTTTCCTCAAATTGTCCACTAATGTTATTTAATCATCTACCTTATTTCGTGAATCATAAAGCATATAATAATACAAAAGCTTCTGACTTATACAATCTTGCAAAAATAGCCATGTTTTCTAAGCTCAATATACTTTTTACCACGACTTTTATACTTTATCACAAGAGAAAAAGGGTAAGTTTTAGTTTTTGCTCCAGTTAAAGAGAGAATCTTAGATGCGGTACAAGATCTAAAGTGAGTAGATAGATAATTAAACATGGCAACAGAAAAATGTAGGGAAACAAAATTTTTCTATTATATTAGATATTAGGAAACACACACACACATCTAAATATGAGCATTAAGAGCCAAATTCCAACCATTAATTAAGTTAGTTTGTTCAGAAACAGCCTTAAATATTAAATTACTAATTTGGGTAAGGACGTATAATAATCTTTGTAAAATAACTGTAATAAAAATACCCAACTTGAATCGAATAATCCAATATTGAAATCGAAACCAAAATATTAATCGAATTATCGAGTGGAAAATATTTAATTGAGTACCTCCACCTTATTTTAAAAGTCGGTTAAAATACATATTTATCACAAATAAATACTGATTTATTATAATTATAGATATGGATAGCTTTGTATTTGTAGGCAATCTTATTCCATTATTCTTTGAGTTCATTCAAATGCCGATAACTTTTTTTAATGAACCGATTTTGATAAAACAAACTTTAGATGGTAAGTTGAGTTAAAACAAAGCAATTAGTGAAAGTTTTAAGTAAATCGATTCAATACTTTCAGAGATGTCCATGACCATACATACAGACAGACAGCCAGACAAGAAATTGAAAAAAAAAATTTTTTGCTCTCTTTTATTCTTCTAAGTGACCCTCTACAGCAGCGTAGGCATAGGGAACCCAGCGTTAAGACACTTTCTGACGAATTCTGGAGGCATTGCGTGTTGAGTGGTAGAACTCAACGCCGCGCTTAGCCGCGGCACGAGCGAGCGCGAGCGCCGAAATGAAAATATAAACGTAAATAAATATTTCACTTCATCGAGTGGGATTCGAACCTACAACCGTCGCGTTACAGTCACACCCTTGTACCGCTGCGTCACGACGACCTCTCCCACTATCTATTTCAGTCAAAAATACTTTGTCTGTACCAAAATATTTTTTATTATTATATATAGAGATAATTTAATTTTTTTAATATATATATATATATATATATATATATTTATAGAAATATTTTTTTATTAATTTCATAATTGTCTGTCTGTCTATATGTATGGTCACGCTATCTCCGAAAGTACTGAACCAATTTACTTCAAACTTCCACCAATTACTCTGGTTTAACTCAATTTAAGATGTTTTAAATCTGTATTGTTAAAACCACTTTCAAAACAAGGAGGAGGTTGTCAATTAAATATTTTCGGTCGATATTCAATTCATTTAATTATTCTGAATTCAATTTCGAGATTGGATTGTTCGATTCTATTTGGGTATTTTTTGTAGTATGCAATCGTTACAGTTATTTTACAAAGAATATTATAAATCTTTACCCAAATTAAAAATTGAACATTTAAGGCTGTTTTTGAAGGAGTAAATTGAATTTGTCATCGACATTAACACATATGACTGTCAGTCAATTCTGTTTATTAAATGAATAATCATGTTGTTCAAGCAGGCGAAGCCACTAGCAGGCCGCTAATATATCTATATAAGTACTGTATGAAATAATATAATGTTAGGATTAGATTATTTTGTAACTATTTATAGAAAAATAGTTATACATACAGATAGAAAAAGATAGATTTTGGATGAGACGCATAAGAATCTGTCACTATACATATGAATCTAGTGACTTTGGGATGACATATCGATTCATATCAAAGTTGAACGTGACTCGATTGTCAATAGTCTATCTTAAATCGAATTCTCGCTAGTAATTCGTTTTGATGTTATCGCCTATTTTCGATTGTACTGCGGGATCGACAGAAAGAATTATTTTGTCACAGTCATAAGTTGTTTCGAGTAATATTTTCATTTGAAAGCGACAAGTGTAATTTTCTTTTTTCATTCCAAGGTAAGGTGCAATAAATGTAAATAAGATGCTTTAATGGAAGTCAATACATCCTACGAGAGAGCTCCTCGGCTAGAAATCACCTTTGGAGACTATATTGATGAACATTGAATTAAACAAGTAAAGACAAGTTTTAAATAGAGAGATTGCATTAATATATTTAAGCACGCTTGTTACTTGTTTGAAAGTCTAATAAACTCATCCACTTATAATAATCGCCTCCGCCACTCAACACGCAATGCCTGCAGAATTCGGCGGAAGGCGGGAGGTGTCTCAATGAGGACGGCGTGTCTTAACACTTGGTTCCCAGGTTCTTTTTGGTTAAGAGTTACGTAGCGTAACGTAGATACGTAGCTGAGGTGACCATGCAATAATATGATATCATCGAGGTAATGTGATGATGGAGACGCGATATATGAAGTCTTCAGAGGTTACTAGCAAATTGTAATTGCGCGTGTTGAACTGGAAATAACTAAAAATTATGTATGACATCTTACACATCTTAAGCGGCCGAGGTAGCTCTGACCGCAGGTGCAGGTACAGGTGCAGGTGCAGTGAGTTACGTCGACATGATTAATATAAAAGAGCCTTCCTCAAAAAAATACTATCTAATACAATAATCTTACAATAACCAATAACCTTACAATATTAGTTAAGATGTTATATTTAAATACTAAGCTAGACTTAAGCTTTAAATAACTATAAATCAACATTAATGAAAGACATCAAATGAAAGCATTTTAATTCCAGACGTAGATAGGGGGGAGGGGGGAGTGTGGGCGTGGCCGCTCGATACCGAGATATGGAAAAAGTATCCACAGCCAATTCCACTTTACCGCCTTTAATACTTGATGTAACTGTCCGACTGAATTCAGAAATGCTTCGCCGTTATCTCAAATGAAAGAAGCATGTTTTATTATTAAATGGTTAAACTTATAATGCTGTGAGGGTGAAATTTGTAATTTGTTATTGTTTTTGTTGTGATACTTTTGTTTGCTTTGTATTTCGATGAAACATTCACGGTATATAGAGCAAATAAGGAGAGTATGTAGATATATTTTTTTAAAGTTATTAGTTAATTTATTGCACAAAATAAATTTATAATTTCCCATCAATGTATGTTTAAATCTTCAAAATTATTTTATTTAATTTTAATTAAATTTAATTACAAAACAGACAAGACGTATCTAACAGAAACAGCTGTCGGTAGCCATCAGCGGATTAGATTCAACGCAAAGCGTTATTAGTGCTTTTGTAATAAACCATTAAATAGAAATATTTCCATCAGGGAATGTGATAACGTTTTTAAACTTGCCTCAGTTGCACCCCACCACATAAGTCCTTGCGAATAGGTAAAATTATTTTGATAAGGATTTAGTGGCTAGTAGGGTTGCAGGGGCAGGGGCTGGAGCGAGCGACTGTAAACGCGACTGGTGGTGGATTCGATTGCCACTCGAGGAACTCTAATAACTAGACAAAGCACGTCAGAGAGAACGAGATTCTCTCAACCTACCATGCCATATAAGGAATACAACGTCAAACTATAAAGAATTATAAAACATATAAGTCATGAAGCGTGTTGTGACAGCATTGACTGGGTTTGATTTCCACATGAACAAAGTGTCATGACACTGGGTACTCTCTGTCTCTGTTTCTCCGTAAGCGTGGAGAAGCGTTAATAAAATAAATAAATAAATAAAGTAAGAAGTCACGTCAGCTTATATGTTTATGATACCTATTGTTGAATTTTTAATTTTCAATTTTAATAATAAACTTCACCGCCTGCGCTAAGCTTACGAGCAATAATTATTCAGCGGGTCTTGGCTCTCGCTGGGCCTGACTTAATAAGACAATGAAGCCCAAATCACGGTTATATCACTTTCAAAGAGTAATTTCCTTCTCTTACATAAACGTCAAAGGCAATATTTGATGAATGCAAATTATTTTATAAATATACGAGTATGTAACCCCAAGCGCGAATCAATCCCAGTCGGGAGTACCCTGTAGTCCACTGTTATTACAGTTAGACCTCGTGGGCGCAAACACCAGTAAAGGCTACTGTCGTATCATTTTTTACTTTGGATGTCCTCCTTTCTTTTACTATAGCTTTACGCCTATATACGAGTATAACTGAGTATGCTGGAATAAACTAGTGTTAAAACAATGCGTTTCCTATTTTTCACCCAATATTTTAAAAACATTTAGTGTTCAGAGGCGGAACTCAACCACAAATTTCGATATTCGATATGACAATTACAGTGATTGTTAGTTTCGAATATCTAATTAAGCGACTGTAATTGCGATAGGGTTTAAACGTATCGTAGTTATAACTATAAATATGCAATTGATAATAATTAAAGTGAAGGATAATTAAAACGTATAGCCTTTTGTTTTTCACGTTGTATCCCGCACGAAGAAGAGAGAGGGTCTCTCTTCTTCGACATATTGTGACAGTAGACATTCCGCTCTTTTCGCTAAATTCTGGTTGCGGAAGTCATCGCCACGCTTTGCAACGACACAAAAAATAAAAATATTTCATTTGCTCGAGTGGGACTCGAACCCAGAACTTCTGGTATTACAATCACACCCTTATGCCCCTGCACCACAATGGCCTCAATATATAGTTATACCAATGTTAAATTTCATAGCATTGCTACATTAGTTACGTTATTGGGACGAATTTAAGTTGGAATAGCTTTTATTAATAATCAATATTTTTGAACATTTTTAAACTGTTGTTTTTTTACCTGCACGCTGTATCCCGCACATAACAGGGTAGACAGAGGGAACGTAGTGTTAAGTCACTCCGTTCCCCACTTTCTGCCGAGTTCAGGAGGCATTGCGTTGAGTGGCACAACTCAACGCTGCGCTTTGCCTCGACACCAGAGCAAAGAAAATGGAAATATTTCACTTCTTCGAGTGGGGATCGAATCCATAACCAGTCGATTTTGCAGCGAACGAAGTTACACCCTTGTGCCGCTGCGTCACGGCAGCCTCAATCCGCTTCACGCTGTCTCCCTCTGCCTACCCTGCTAAAAATATAATAAAAATGATATTTTTTCCTCATTTTAAGAAATGCTATAAAAGTATCTGGTTGCTTAATAGCTGGTGAAATCTCCAGTAAAATACTCTTTATCAATATCTTTAAAAGCACCGCGTTCTTAGAACTAAAATGGAGAAGAAGGAAATAATGTAGCAACACTATACTACTGTATGTAACAACAACTGTATTATAACTGTAATGAAGATTAAAAATTCAGTTCACATTTTGAAAGTTAGGTTAAGGCTCTAGAGATAAGTTATTCCCATCTCCAGTTTCCAATTTTAGAAAGGTTTTTTTCGTGAAGTGTTTTCAATATGTTATACTACGTATAAAAGAGGCTACTAAAAGAGGCCGCAGTGGTTCGAAAGCACTGTCGTAATCATTCAACATCAGATGATACGGCCTCCTCCTTTGCCTAATATTTACAATTATAAATAATAGCTCTTATTACTTTGTAGTCACGCAGCATATTCCTGACTCTACACCGCTGTACATCAATCACTTACACACAAGTTTTTATACCATACAACGGATTAGATAACACAATTGACAATTTAAAAAAGTACGATATATTTTCATCTGCCATTTTAAATAGCATATCTGCAATATATGAAATATTTTATCTGTGAGATAACTATAGTATTAAATTTAGTATTTACGACACGTTTTCCTAGAACATCTAATCATTCCATTTTCAAAGCTTTTTAATTAGCTTCTAGTTGGAGCGTTATAAAACGAGTTCGAGGCGGAAGTTTTATATCTATAAGTAGGGTGTAAGTTTAATAAAAGTTTTGACAGGAAAAGGCTTTGGAAATAGTACTTTAAGGCTTAAAACAGTTCGTTTTTCTAGCTTTACGCTGCATCGTATATGACAGGGTAAGCAGAGGGATATTACGTGTTGAGTGACAGAACTCAACGCTGCACTTTTTATTCTGAACAGAGCGTGAAAATAAAAATAATCTATTCCATCGATTGTGGGTTGAGCCAGCAGCTATCTGGTTTATAGTCTGACAACAACATGATGGCCCAAAAGTTATTCCTGTAAATTTATTCGAAAACTGAAAATATCTAAAATACGCGTGGTAACCAATAAAACATAAAATCACGCTTTTCCCGTTCGTGAGGAGATTCTCTTTGTGTCCTCCCTACAACATCCCTACATCTACACGCGTTTATGCATTCTCGACCAAATGTTTTACATTCATGTATGGCCTGTCACTTAGTAAAGGAAAAGTTTTATACAACTACTTAATATAGACGGTAGTGATAATGTATATAAATATTCTTAAAAGTAAGATTTCAACCCACAACGGCTTGAAAATTTACTCTATCTATATATCTAGCCATCGTCAATCAAACCGCACTTCACCAGCACGACCAGCATCTCTTGTTATAACTAAATTATTAAAAAATTGAGTAATTAAAAGTTTTCTTTCACTTAACGTACTCTTATCATCTCCACACTTCACCAAAACAACAATTTGCTATTAGAGCTCTCGTAATGATGATCTGAGATACTTATCTCGTACATTTGCACTTTTCAAATTAATTTAACGTTATTTGTTTGTTGTATAACACTTCTAAATTATTATGTAGCCTAAAATAATTTCACTATCTCAAAGTCAAGCACCGTTGCTTCTAGCGAATAATTAGATGGGTGAAGTTGAATAAATTAATGAATCATATAGCAACTCTACGAGAGTAGAGTGCTGTGCGGATCCTGGTCATGCCACCTCGTACTTCACAAATATTTTTTATACATAAAAAATACTTAAGCATTCTTTTACTATAACGGAGCTAAAATCCATATGTGGTCACAAATTGCTAGAACAATATAAGTATTATTTTCAAATTGATATTATGTTTAATATTGCATGTATATATATATATATATATATATATATATATATATAAGCCACCTGTAATATATATATATATATATATATATATATATATTACAGGTGGCTTCGCTTACGTGCTCAAATGGAAATATGTTATATGTTACAATACTACTATCCTTCTTATATATTAATATTATAAGCTTATAGCCTTCCTCGATAAACAGATATAATAATATATTTTCCAATTCAACAAGGAGTTCCCGAGAGTAACGCGTTCGAACAAACAAACTCTTCTGCTTTATAATACTTTAAAATATATATAGAAATCAAACATAAAGCTTACGAGTATATTTCCCCGACCAACAGAAGCTGCGCGTTACGAATACAAATCGATTACAATTTCTACTCGCCCACTATAACCATCGACATGAAGTAAAACTATTTTATCGGTGTTCTGTATGCTTTGTGAGTACGGATTACCCAGTAGATTAAAATAAGCCTTGATTATCTTAGCCTTGTAACGAAGGTCATGTGTTCAAGTGCGCCCGTTTGAGATTTTTGGGCATTTTCAAAAAAATATTTTCCATCTAAATGTCTTTCTTAAAGGCACGTCCCGTTTGTTGCTTCCGAAGTAGATGAATCCCACGAGGGTATAATGTGCCTTTATTATTTATAGGCTTTGTCTGGTGAGGAATGCGTAATTTGCTGGTTTTGGGAATATTCTCATTTCTTCTATACAAGATTTGAACTCATCGTGCTAAAGTAAAACATGGGCAATACCTCAGCCAAGCTATACGACACGGTTACTAAGCACCACCGCGGTGCAGTTGACACATACTTGATTGACCGCGCTAGTTGAAGATTCAAATGTCAAAATTAAACCAAAAAATTGGGTACGAAGTGTTTTAACATCAGGCACCTCTGTCTCCGCGTTCCTGTTTCCTGCAATGGAAGAAATGTAAGGCTACAAATGGAAAAAATAAAATTTAATCATTGTCAGAATATAAAGGACGGTTCATTTTATTTGTATAAAAATACCTGTATGCCGTATGTAAAAGGCTAGGTAGCGTTAAAACTCTCTGTTCAATCCAATTTTCTAGACATTGTGTATTAAGTGAGGAATTTTCTAGGTTGTTCACCAATTGGTAATCAAAGTGTGCACCGTCGTGCTTAGAGTTAGACGACTTGCCGCTGAGCTACGCTCGCCCAAATTTATTCATGTCTTCTTTCTATGCACCTACTTAAATATCCAAAAAAAATCCATTTCCCATAATAATGAGTAATCTTCAATCTCGCACGTTGACATACTCGTAAGTAGAAGTGTTAAATAACGTAACGTTTCTAATTTTTCGCGTAGACTTGTGTTCGTTGTGTGTGTGTGTGTGAGTGTATGTGCGTGTGTGTGCCCTTTGTCTCTTATCAAATGATGTAACAACCGTCGGTTACATGTCGGTGTTATTTGTTGTTCAAAGGTCATGGGACAAGCCCTGGTCTGGGGGTATATGACGAAAAACGCTATTATAGTGTTCTTATAAAAAAACTAGGAAAAAAGTTAAGGTTGTCGTGACACATTTCGTCTGACTGTAAATGTAATGTCAATGCCATGATTTCGATTCCCCCGCGGGAGAACAAAGTCACAAAATTTGGCGAAATAGTGTCGAATACAAACAACAAGTTAAAAGCTACTCGTATACAAACTAAAAGTCCACTAACATGCAAATATAATACGAGTATATCCTACATCCGAAAAATTGTCGAGTCAAATATTAGTGAGCCGGAAGGCACCCTGGCCAACGCCGTGATTAACGCCAGGAGGATGAAGACAATTCTCCGATGTTTTTGTACACTATTACTTTTGTAAGAACATTGAACTTGGCTCTCATTCCACATTTATATTTTTAATGGGATTCTTAGTCCCGAGAGTGAGTTTCGCGAGTTTCCGCAATGATCACACATTACGCCGCACTTGCTGCGTCTCTGGAGAGACATTTGTGGAAATGATGTTATATCTTCAATGTTATGACTTCTGCTATATCAGTTTGAGTAGACCAACTTTTAGTACGTAGCAAAATATTATTGTCCCTGAAGGCTAGGTCTGTTTGTTTTCCGTGCAGTATAAGAATAGTATGCTTTTAAAATATGTATTTAAGATCTGACCTGGATACCTTATGATCACTAACATAAGTTCACATACAAATTCACTCTATACAGAAATTTAAAGGTTAATCTTACAAACAAATTACAAGCCCACAAAGTCTCATCACACAATGCCCTCTTATAAAACCATGGAAGTGCTTCAATTTACTGCCACGGAAAACCAGGTCGAGGTCGAAACACTCTGATCTTGAGATATCAACTAAAAATGACACAGTGGTTCTAAAGAACGCCCACGCGTTAGTTAACACCGCCTACGACTGACGGTCTCAGGTTTGATTCCAGTCGAGGTTTCTGCCATATAAGTTACACGCTTCCTAATTTAGAATGTCTTATGAGTTGTTTATTTCTTATCTTTCTTATCCTCCATTTTAAATATTTAATATTAAAACTAAGTTACTATGATATTATATATTTTTTTGACGATGTATACCACATATAGGCCAAAGTAAAATCGTTTTAATACACTCCATTTTCCACTTTCCGCCCAGTGGCAGAGATTAACGCCGCGCCTCGTCCTGACCCGACCGGAACTTTTCGGGGTAGAACGCTGAATTTTAAAGAAATTTCTGAATCTTTTACAAATTGATAAGAATAACTTTATTAAAAAAAACATGTAACGACTATCACCCAAGATATAGGGAAGCATACACTCATACATTCACCATAACAACAAACACTTATATAAAAGCAATTATTATATTTCATTACTTCAAACGTATCTTCCGCGAATCGTAATATCGAATTGTAAAAAAGATTGCTGTCCGAGTCCGTGTCCGTGTCCGTTGGCCATCTCGTGTCTGAAGTAACACAACTCTGTAATATGCTCATTATGTCAGATATTATGTGACCGCGATGAAGAGACGGCAAATGGTCATTATTATCATTGTCTCATTTTAGAATTGTTTAGATTGTTTTAGGCGATTTAGTTTTTAATCGAAGTAGATTAACCATACTGAGTTAGCATACATGACTCTAAACGCAACAGGTTTCCTCGCTTTGGTAACCAGGTTGTTGTCTGCCGTCCCATCATGCGTGGGATACAGCGTGAAGCTACGAGCGCGAACTACCCAACTACCGTCAGACAGGTTCCATACTTTATAACTACTTACGTTTTATGTCCTTTAAATGTTTCCTACATCTCTACATCTTGTAAACGGGAAAAGGAGAGAACATTTACACGAAAAGATCAGTTCGTAAGTAGCCTGGAAAAAAATACACAATTGTACATGTAGTTGTGCCTTTGATAGTATCTTATATAATACACGCGAAAAGCCATGGTTTTTTGAACAGTAAAGATTTCTAAAAGCACATGTCAATAATATTTATGACATTACTCAAGTGATAGGTCTTTTATTCAAAGTTGTTTAATCCGCTAATTTGTTACGGCATCCCGCGTCGTCTTTAATCAAATACACTTTAAGTCTGTTAGCGACATTAGCACCACACGTAGCAGCGATAGGCTGTGATGGTCATGAGTTCGGTGCCCATCCCATTCGCCAAAAGACAAGTGTAATTGAGTTTCAAAACTCAATAAGCTGGAGCTTTAGCAGGGTAGTGTTTTATATTGTACCTCACATTTATTAACATCTAACATATATAACATCTATTATATATAACTGCCTGTGGTGATATACCACAGTATATTTGCAAGGAGCTAGTAGGACGCCAATTTATATGTTGGTACTTATTTTCACATGGGATTCCTATCCAAAGTATTTTATGACATTTTTAACTTCGGCCATATAACCGTGGTCAAATGGAAATGCTAAGTGCGATTCAAAAGGAACTTTCTCCCACACGCGACGCTACTGGGCTTGCTCTGTGCTACAGTTTCCAGGTTGCTGTGACACGGGTACCTTCAAAAACCGTCTATCTTCACATTAAAGACCGGCAACGCACCTGTAGTCCCGTTAATAGTCAGACGCTCTCTTAAATCCATTTCAAAATTCTTGTAACAGTTCTTGTAACAGTTCTATGAAGCGATTTCATTTACATAAATTTTGCTCTTTTAATTAAATTTAAATAACTTAGCATTAACAATGTTTCAAGCAACTTCTGTAACACGACGTTACACGATGCTGGTGGCTTCCAACCACACCTCTAATTACTTAAACCTTTATTTCAGAGAGTAGAGCGAAAGGTGGTTGAGATCAATTTTTTTTAATTTTTTTTTATGGTAAAAGGACAAGGCAAACGAGCGTTCGGGTCACCTGAAGGTAAGTGATCACCGCCGCCCACGACCCCGTGCAACACCAGAGGAGCTACAGGTGCGTTGCCGGCCTTTAAGGT
>DWGR01000930.1:0-18419 GCA_018247715.1 Heliconius burneyi
AGTTATTTTACGATATTTGTACAATTTGTATAATGTAGGTTATGCTAGTATTGTCAGTTTATAAATCAAATAAAAAAAATGTCGTTCTTTATTTTCTTCTTTGAAATATTAGTAGACAGAAAATATTTTTCAACACTTTTTTAAGACTAAATTCTAACGTCATTCTAGTATATAAGAGTCTAAATATATTATTGTAAGAAATTCAATATATTTTGCCCTTACTTCTGGCTATTCAATTCAACTCAAATAATTTCATTCAAAATAAGAAGTTACATGCTTCATCTTTTGAAAGTCAAATAATCTACCACCAGTCCACTAAAGATAATGCCTCAGACTTGACAAGAACTGGCGCAAGAAACTCAGCGGGACTTTTTTTAAGTGAATTTTATATAATGTATAATTATTTGTGACAATGATACCTTTGAAACAGGCTGGAGCGAGCATTTCATTCCCAAGACGTGTTATCATTTATAAAATCATTAATTTGGTAATAACCTTTAACACACAAACGTCTTTTTCTTTTTCTATATTCGTAAAGAAAAAGAAAACAATAAAACATTTATCACGAACCCCATTATCTACCCCATATACCAACTCTACATATCTTATGTATATATCATAAGTTATAAATCCACAGCACATCTAGAGCGCAGCGGTGCAAATCGTACATTTCTCAACATTACTCGTCGCGTATTTACAAAGTTTCCTAGCAATGGGGCAACGTTATCAGTTTCGCCAGCGGACGCTAACCGCCAGGTAGCGAACGAACATCCGAACAATCAGGAAATATCAGGATATTGTTATTGCTTAATGTTAGCGCTTCTACATGTAATCAACATTTATATGTAGAAACATATGTAATTACATATTTCTTTGCTATGGCTTTGGTTTAATGTGTAATATTCTATTGATCAAACAACAAAAAAAGTCAATGTGTGCGATAAGTCTATTTCCAAACTTAGATTGGGTCGCTTTGAATCTTTCAAAAACGTATGAATACGTCCTTATTGCACTAAATGATTTGTCGTTGTAAAATTTTCTATTACAGTAGTATTGTGAAGAATAATTCATGAGATTAATACTAACTTCAAACAGCATATTTGAAATTATAAAGAAATACGTGATCGTTGACATTTGTATGTAGACTCAACATGTCATTTCCATAAGGGTCTGCTGCATTTCGACGAACGAAACAATGGGAGTGATGCTCTTGTTCAGATGATTCATATCATTCATTTCGACTTAGAGTGGAAAATACATTTCAATATTATGACGTACCTATGACGTTTTAATTCTAATATATTTGTAAGATGCTTGATTTTTCAATTTTCACCTTTCAATTTCTTTCTAATATTATAAATGTGATGTTTGTTCCACTTTCTCATAAAAAGTTCTGTACGGATTTATATGAAACTTTACATTATAAGATCAGAAAGACACATAGGCCACGGGCTATAATATTACCATAAGTTTAAGCGGGCGAAGCCGCGTCGGTATTTTAAAATAATTATAATAAAATTAGGACCCAAAAATAGCTTTTTTATTTTTTTTCTAAAGAAAATTTTTTTCTAATCCAAACTTCACAGGAAATAGAACTGACTCTCATCTCTTTCAACCAAACAAGACTGTGTCACGATGACTTTATTTAGAATCTCATGCTAAAGAAATTAGTTCATGTTATCTTGTGTTTATTATTCTGGAGCAGTTTGACCTTGCATCTTATTATCTCTGCAAATTTAATCTGCCGTTAGGCATTGTATATATGTATATACGTACATTGTAATTTATTATCATATTTAATTATACAACTATGCAATTCAGTACGTTTTCAAAATTTTGGTATTTTTTTTCTATTAGATAATCTTACGTGTTTAATATGTAGAAATAATTATAAAAATAATCTTACATACATGAATAATCTTTCGAATGTATATTGAACCTATGTATAATCGTATTACTATTATTTACGTTTTAAATACAAATTCGGAATGTTAACGCGTCGGTCGTAGGTTCGATATCCTTTTATATAAAAAAAAAAAATTTTCCAGATATGACAAAGAATCGTTTGAGTCCATAGCGTGTTCGCTGCATCTTCAACAGTGTCAAGTATATGTATTTCTTAGTATGTGATATCATCAATGACCTTCATGTTTTGTGTCACGGGAACTATTATGAGAATTATAAGGTAATTACATTCGTCACGCCTCGTTGTTTTAATATCACTTATATAGTCAATTTATTTGATTGAATTGCCTATTTATACGTGTGTTTAAAAACAACAGAAGATTTTTAGGGTTACGCTGATCCCTCGCACACCAGGGTAGGCAGAGGGAACATGGGAATCTAGTGTTAAGACACTCTGTTCCCAATAAGAGACTCCCGCTTTCTACTATTTTTTTGCAATATTATTATTTTTTCTTAATAATACAAATATAATATATAAAATATAGAGATATTCTCTAAAGGTATGGAATGAAACAGTAGTCTAAACACAAAAATCTATTCAATTCTAAAATATACTAGACATCTCATGCATTAATAATAACGTATATTGTCGTCACTTCTACATATTTTCCTTAAATTGGCAATCAGGTTTTTTTTGAATACGTAAAAAAAATAGAAATCGTACATTTTAAGACATTTTTCCTAAATTTGTAAACAAGGTATTTCTTTGAATTTGAAGTTATACTCGTATGTCATTGGTCGCTATTCAGGTTGTTGGTCAGTGCTATTTTAATTTGCGATGCAATAATTTTATCATTTATCTATTTAATAATTTATTACACCATCATTATTAATCTCAAAAAGAAAAAAGACACAGAAATAAAAACATTGGTGTAAGGGCCTTATCACCACAGGTGATCTCTTCCAGGCATTCATCATAATAAAAAATGACGTCATTATTCTTTTTTTGCAAAATTTATATCATTTGCCCATTGGTCCATAAATAATACTATTAATTAGTTAAATATAAAATGTTTATAAGAACAATTCTGACCTGCTTTACTATACAATGTAGTAGTAGAATATAAATGTCCCATTAAGTGTTGTTTGTAGTTATATATTTAAAATTATACATATAGAAGGTAGGTCCGTCTTTCCCATTAGACAAATTCTTCTTTTATAACATATTGTACAATTTAGTTTTTCACAACAAATAGATAAATAAAGATAAAGTCGCCGCTAATACCAGCCATACTCGTATAATATAATACTACCGACAATTGCTTGATTACGACAATTAGACACAATTGAGTGGAATGCATGCTGCCTCTCATGCTCTACCGTTAGACGGACCTTTTTAAGTTATAGCTATAGGCCTAAGTTTTTATAATGCTATAAAATATGTGATATATAGTTTTCCTTCTTTTCTCTTTTCTTCGTTTTTCTTTTTCATTGTACTCTATTTATAAACAAGGATTTTTTAAATAAATATCTATGCAAACATTATTTTAAAACCTTTTAAAATATAACATTTTGACGAGTCTCGCCTTATTTTATAAATTCCATCATTAACAGTCTCCTTGTAGTATAAAAATGTAAATTTTATGTAATAATCAATAAATAAATTAATCTTTATTAAATTTATTTCTTTAAATATTTTATTAACTTACTCTACATTTATTTTACTTTAAATTTGAAATTCGATTTAAGCTTTTAATTATATTCTTATTTTATTAAAATCAAAACATGAAAGGTACTTTTAAAATTTATAATTTCTAATAATGGTATACGTTATTTTAAGTTCATACTTATCATTAGTTATATGAAATATTACTAAGAACGTTTGCGTGGAAAACGAAAACACATGTCTATTTATAGTCAAGCAGCTAAACGATGAGGAGCTTCGGGTTTTCGTATTTTTACAGTCAAGTTAGCACATCATTAACATTTGTATGAGTCCTTGAAAAATACAAAGTAGTTCATTTATTTCCATTTTGATCTTCACGTTACTTCCGCATTTCGTAACTAGCCATAAATTATCTGAGTGGGAGGGAACCTAGAGCTAAGATATTCGTGGTACTAGAACGAGGAATAAAAAACAATTACTCCGAATGGAAATCTAACCCACGACCGTTTGCGTTTTCAGTCATACGGTGTACCACTGCGCTACGAATGCCTCTGCTCTTAAATCAGTAGAGATAAAGTTTTGTTCACTTTACTCCATATGGAACTCAATACCAATCTTTGTCTAATCTAAATTTGTAATAATTTTTTAAACTGAAAATTAGTCTACGTTCATTATACTTACAACATTATTGCTTCACCAAACCGCGTTTATTTAACTTTGTTTTAGTTTTTATTCTTGGAAGATACAATGTACAAAAATTGGGGGGGGGGGGGAGCTGTTAGGCTTATTTTTTTCTTAATATTAAAAAAGCAACCTTAGATTATAAATAAATAAAAAATTGTCAAGAATAAAATCTCTCTATCTATCGCATAAAAATTGAGGAAGAGAACAATTTTTATAATGAATATATGTCACACGTTTCTACATATACATCCGTCGACAGTAGAATGGACTCGAATGAGAATATATGAATGTCATATTCTTTTCAATTGTATATTAAAATATTATAATTTTCTTTGCGCGAGATCACTTTCCGCCAAATTTTCGAGACATTGAGTTTTGAGTGGTAGAAATTACGGCTGCGCTTTGTGTTGTTACCAGAGCAGGGAAATAAAAATAATCCCAAATGGGAATCGAATGCACAATAGTCGCGTTAACAGGCGGACGCTGTGACGCTGCACCTCGACACACAAATCTATCTAATCTTGATCTTGACCTTTGGTTGACAGGTTTTAAATATTTTAAACACTAATATATTGAAGAATATATCGAATGTTATGCAAATAGTAACTAAATAAATGACGCAATTCCTACGTTCTTCTTGACGTCTGTACGAGTCGAAATGAGAAATTGGCTATATTTAACTTGCCTAAGACACTTACTTGTATAATTACGTTTGTACTCTACTTACATATCTTAATGAAAAAGAAATTGTATATTTACTAGTGTTATTACTTTGTTTACTTTAAAAGTCGTAGTCAAATTTTATTTGATTTTATAAGATATTTAATGTTTTGTTCGAAAATATATAATATATTCTTTTTATTAAAATTGGGTGAATATTAAATAAGTTTATTTGCTTACACAGAATGATATTATACTCTACCATACTGTACTGTAATGTACGATACATTGACTTGATAGAAACGATAAAAAATAGTGATTAGTTTCAACGTTTTCCCCACAAGATACAAGAGAGATCCGATAAAATCTTTTTTCCCAAGCAATGTTGTTTCACAATGTTTATAAGATGCTGACTATAAATCTTTTAACCTTTGATTGACGGTACAGTAACGCATTTTACGCAGAATTCCGCCGAAGATAAATAAGCGTGGCGTCTCGGCGCCTGCGCAGGTCGTTTTTTTACTTTGCGAGCGAAGTGCATGTATCGGGAATTGGGGCAGCTTTCTTAGTATGCAATGTTCTTTTATAATTAACCGTTGAAAGTGAAATGAAGCTTTAAATTTTAAAATTATACTCATTAGTTATTAATTTGTATGTGTATAATGTGTTGATTTGTGGGAAGATAATATTATGTTTGTGAATATATCTTTAAGTAGCCGTTGCTTAGCGGCAGCGTCTGACTGTGAACATGATGGTTGTGAATTCGATTCCTATTTGAGGGAATGATTTTTATTTTATCGTCGTATTTTACCTACTCAACACACTACGTATTGAAAATTGAGCGGTGTGTTAGAAACAGAGTATATGCGCGATACAGCTATTTACAATATTGCCAAATTTTCATTAAAATTTAACTGAATTGATGGTTACATACCATATATACATGTAGTCGACATGTACATTTCATATATTTCCAAATAACAAAAAGTTAAATATACTTATTGGTTCAAAACTTATGTAGATCCCATCGTCAAGCAGTATTCCTAGTCTTTTGAATTATATAATGTCACCTCGAGCTTTTGTAGGCGTATTACAACATAATTCATGCAACTGGCGCCACAGAATTAGGGCGCGTTTCAGATAAGGACAAGATCCGAATACGTGAAATTATGATAACATTTAATATTTTTAAATGTTTTCCTTAAATTATGATTTATTTCTATAGAATTATTAGCATACATTTGAATTTTGATTAAATTGATTAATAATATTTTTAAATTAAGCTATTTACAAAATCAATGATAATAAGTATCACTGTTAGTAATTTTAAAAAATAAATAATATAAGTGAATATATAAATTTAAACTGAATATATATATGCATACTGGTTAAACTAAAAATATTTGGAAAACTGGTAACATGTTTTTCTAGTATATACCTACTACGTCCCATACATCAGTAACCATATATTTGTAAAGAAAGTGTTGTCCATGCATACATCGTCTTAGAGTCCTAAAAAGACGACGAAACGAGTGTGGCCGGTTTACGTAACATGCTAATAAGAATCGTGCACTGTACCCAGCGGCCGTCCCGTTAATAGCTCCTGACCAATTAAACGTATGGATAGCAAAAAAATATTTTGAGTAAATATGTATATATAAATCGACATAAATAATAGTGGCATAACTACGTAAGATAGGTACGATCTATAGGTATTTTGATAGGTTATTAAATACTAAGAAGCAAAAAGAAAGAAAAATCTAAATAAATATGTATAAATTGTGGTTGCTGACCGTACTTAACGGTGAACTTGTGGTTTTTATTATCCTTATATCACGTTTGGTTTTATTTTGGGCTCGGGACGACAGCGTGTTAATAAAAAGGTTAAATGTTCGTAACAAACTGCTCTTAGTTTCTTTATCGTTAAACTTCTGTATGATGAGGACTTTCCTCAAGTCTGATTAATGACCGAAGTTTTGGTATTTTACTCATGTCTACCTAATGATAGTTTTAGTTGCAATATTTTGTTATCTTTTTCTATTTTATATGGATATACGTTGATGTTTAGATATCATACTTATATTATAAATGTGAATGTAAATTTGTTTGTTACGCTTTCACGCATAAACTACTCAACCGATTATTATGGAACTTTGGACATATATTCTAAGAAGTATTAAAAAGGACATTACATACTTTTTTTACAAAAAATATCACTTGGCTATATTATAAAAATAAGTTTGAGCGAGCGACGCCGCGTTGAGTCTCTAGTATTGATAAAGTTTGATGTACTAAAAAAAACATTCTATGATTCGAGCTACTGCATCAACAAATATTAAAAACCTACCAACGGGTCAACCTAGTATATTAATAAGTAAGATAACATGTTTTAAAGTGACAAGAGACCTTAATGTCTGTACTGACAAATAGAGATTGATTATGATTGCAATAGTGATCACTGACAGACCAGTATTAGTCAGTACCTACATGGGTTATATTTGTATTCTTATTAGTTATTTAACTATTTTTTTATTGGTTTCGATGATTTTTATTTAGAAAGGTAGGTATACATTTTTTTTATTTTTAATACGCCTGCGCTTTTGTGCTTGTTATTAAGATACGATTTACCCAACGTCATCGTGGTGCTCTCTGGCGTTCTTTGTCAGTCAAAATACGATTTTTGTAGGTTAAGATAGTTTTTAGTAACTATATAAGGATATAACGCTACATACGGAGACAGAGAGCTGTCTCCGTATATAGCGTAGGTAAAATGTACAAATACAAAAGTACACTCTTCTGCCCTCTGCCACAGGGGCCTATAAGTGAATTCTTAAATAAAAAGAATAAAAAGAGAATTGTAAAAAAGTTCTAAGCTATCTGTCCTAGATACGTGGAACTTGCTTTAGTTCTCTAGTTCCATAAAATATCCATAACTTAGCAACAAGGAAGGGAAAACAGGAAGTGCCATCAGACCACCGAGTGTGACGATGTAAAAAATAATAACCAGGTGCTCTTAAAGACACACCAGACTTCCCTAGACCGGCTACTTCTTTTTATATCGAAATTCTTATTTTACAATATAAGTGTCGTTTGTTATAATTTTCATTAACAACTTCCGCAATGCGAGATGTAATTGGTTTTATTTGCAATTATTGTTTTTGTCATATAAAGTCGTATATCTTTCTATATACACATAATGTAATATAGTTATGAAAGTTTTAAGAATTTAGCTTGAATTAGAACGAAAATGCCTCACTTTTATTTTGTTTCTAGTATTCAACGCATATCATTTTTTTCCTTTTGTGTTTTTTTTATCTATTTGTCATATTCAGTATTTTAATCACAAAAAAATGTATCTTTCGTATAGACTTACTTATATAACTTATATAATATATATTTTTCGTGAATGAGTGAATGACCACGAACATCTCAAATGGTCTATAGTAAGGTGCATTGATTGCGTTTATTTAGGTACATTGACGTACATGTGTGTAATATAACTATAATATATTTCAAATTCGATTCACATAAACACAAAGGCTATCTACAACATAAGCAATAAAATGGGCTTTATTATGTAATATTACATAGACTAGTTTACAATATATATACAGATATATTCTTAAAAAGTTACATCGTCAACTTGCATTGCTTTAACTAATATGTAAAGATGGTAAAAAAGGTTTTTTTATAGCTTCACGCTATATCCCGCATATCGCAGGGTAGGCAGAGGGAACCTGGGAACCTTGTATGTATAAAGATACTCCGTTTCCATTAAGAAATTTCCATTATCTATATCTATATTTCTTTCCAAATTCTGGAGGCATTGCGTGTTGTAACTCAACGCCGCAAGCACAAAGTTATACGCCATTAAACGTTAATTACCCAACACGTCAATCCCACCAACAATCAGACCCACATAACTTTTTTCCCATAAAAAACAATAACGGGCGTATTGTAAACCGTTGTCGTGACATTTGTAAACAAAACAGATCATTAATTTATGGAAGGACACACGTGTTCGGCCTTACAGTCCCAAAATTGTAACAGATGCGAACTGTCAAATAAATAATTCCTTATCAACAATATGGTTTTTATCAATGCGGGTCAATTCTTTTTTTTTTTCTTGCATTTTGTGTAAAACCTTCACCTGGCTCGCTTATAAGGTATGGAAGCTAAGTCTTTTTGTTGGATATTGTTTATTTTTTAAATTATATTCACGCTTGAGTTATGTGAAGATATTAAAATGTAAATTTTTCCTTTTTTTTTCTCTCGCTATTTAGCTAAACAGTTTATAAATAATCAGCTTAAATATATTTTTTTAATGTGAAAGTTTTATTTTCAGTTTCACGCTATATACCACATATTTGTCTGTAGGAATCGACACTATAGAGTTAAAACATTACCTAGAGTGGCGGAAGTCAATGACATATTTTTCTATAACCGAGAATCAAACCCGCAACCATCATGGTTAAAGTTAGACGATGGCTTCAAATGTGGCTCATGTATATGCTGAATTAATGCTTGGAAAGTTATTTAAAATTATCTAAAAATGTAAATTACAGTTCAGAAACGTGAGGATTTCAAACGTAATTAGTTCGTCTGTCAACAGGATATAGATATATTTGGATTCTGAAATCCCTCCCTATTAGTATATATTTCGTCAACTCTATTTTTGTTTCAAGTAACCGACTATTCTTTTAACTGAATGTGGTTATATCGTTATACATAATTATGTATTATGTAAATAATCCATAATAGCTCAGCAGCACAGCATTTGGCTGTAAACGCGGCGGTTTTGGAATCGATTCTAGCTCATGGAATTATTTTTATGTTTTTGCTCTGGTATCAAAAAGCTCGTGGAGTTCTGCCACTCAACAAGGTGTCTTAATATTATTGACTTAAAAATCACTTACAAGACGGTACACAAAGGCAGTGACTTCATTTAGTATAAAGGAGAATATTTATATTAAAAAAAAAGATGTCAATAATACTTTTAAATATAAAATATAAAATTTTACTATTTCTATATGATGTTATGACACATCTCAATACGGAAAACAGGAGCGTTTACAATGCATTTAGCTTCAATGGCTGCCAATATTTAATTTAAACCCACACATACCGTAATGGTGTACCAAGGTCTACAGATTAAAGCAAATCACCATTTCGGGCTTAAATTACCGTTAAAAAACTTTTATAGCCAACACACTGTTAACGATACACGCCAGATGTCTTAATTTTTACTTTTTTTCCCACCGCTGACGGAGAGCCGACCTTGAACGTGACAGGATTTAGAAATTAAAAATGTATTTAATTTTAGCCACTTCCCTGCGCGGGAACATCACTAGCGGTCGGTTTATATTTAGACCTGGTACTATTCTCGAGCGCTGAACTCGGGACGGCTTCGTTTCGTTATTGTTTTTGCTTTGCAAGGATGCTATTGGTTTTTGGGGCTTTACTTGATTTTCGGTTTCTGATTATATAAACAGGTAAATATTGAATAATATATTATGTAAAGTGAATAAATATTTTATTTACTGCAACTACATACAAAAAAATCTTTAAAAATAACGAGAGATACCAACCACTAAACGGATTAAAAAATCAAATCAGCTTCACGCTGCATCTCATATACAGCAGGGTAGACAGAGGGAACCTAGTGTTAAGATAATCCGTTCCCCACTTTCGGCATTAAAAATAAGCGTCAAAAAGTTATAGTTATAAGTAATAGCTACTTATCCTATAAATGTAACATGTAGATTTAGACTAATAGTGGTTATTTTAGAATTTTTTTGAAAAAAAATTATAGTATAAAAAATAAATTTCTATTTATAAAGATATATCTTATCTTTATATTCTATCAAAAGGGAATATAAAATCATTGCTAATATACAAATTTATATGAATTTACAAGTTATCTTACTAGTTTTAATGAAACCTGTTCAAATGTACTTCATATCTACACATATTTGAAATAAACTTGCTTGGCTTCTATTACGTACAAGTCAACTTAATTAAAGCCATAACAATATCCTTTTCCCTTATTATGTACATCTTGGTATTATTAGTGTCTGTTTATTTGAATTGATAAATTGCTATTAAAGATAAATGTCTATTGTGGCGCAGCGGGACAGTGTCTGGTTTTAAACGCGATGGTTGTAGGTTGTATTCCCGATCAGAGAGAGAAGATGTTAGTTTTCTCTCTACAAGACAAAACTGGCGTTGAGTTTCTTCTTTCAACGTAATGTACAGTGTGAAGTAAAAAATTCCAATATATTATGGTCTTACCTGGAGTCTTCACATCTACGTCTTTTCATTTATAGTAACTTGTTCTATTCCATAACATACGTGTTTTAAATATTAACACATATTTTGTTATAATAACTGTCTATCTTTTTAATTAACAAAATCAAGAAAATTATAATCTTTACATACCATCGATGGTGGGTGGCGTCTTTATAATAATCTG
Source organism: Heliconius burneyi (assembly GCA_018247715.1). Classification (NCBI taxonomy): domain Eukaryota; kingdom Metazoa; phylum Arthropoda; class Insecta; order Lepidoptera; family Nymphalidae; genus Heliconius; species Heliconius burneyi. The sequence goes on from DWGR01000930.1 coordinate 11,388, forward strand.
CCCTACACCAGCATGGTCATGCTGGAAAGAACTAAGAATATCTTCCTCGTAATATTGACTATACCATACAAAACATTTTTTTAGGTACAAAATAATTCCTGAGATTAGACCACTCAGCCAAACAAACAATTTAATTTAATAGTTATAAATACTAGAATAAAAGTATAGATTTAGACAATATTTCATGGGTTATCCCGGATATCAGCATACTAATTATTTATAAAATATTTTAACTAGGTATGTGATAATGAGTGAATGTGAAATTTAGTGGAAAAATTGTTATAAAACTATTTTATAGTGGAATTTCATCGCAAGTGTTTCGAGTACGGCTTAACAATTCCAGACTACGTGCCTACTGAGGGCCAAATGGGTAAGAAATCTTTAAAAATACTTTTATAATAATGTACATATGAATAAGAGGCCATAGCGGTACACGACGGTTGTAGGTTGTACACAGTTCCCATTCAATTGCCACTCTGGGCATTGAATTATTTTCGTTTCCTCACTCCGGTATCCATATCTTGGATCGGGTGTAAAGTAGCGGGCGAAGGGTACCACCAGGTTTCTTCTGCTTATCGTGCATTGTGCGGGATAGAGCGTGAACCTAAAATAATATTTCATTTTATTGCTCTTTGACCTTTACTGTGTAAACAAGTAATAAATAATAAATTAAACAACGATATGAAATGCAAGCTCGCTCAAAATATTATATTTTTAAATCTAAATGATGTAAACATATTCTTACAAATTAGTCGGAATATTTATAAAAATTGTTATATATAAATATTATAATTATGGCGTACTGTGATTATTAGCTCTTTATACTCTAAATACTTATTAAATTTACATTATCGTAATATAATTTCATAAATTATCCTAAATACACACATAAAATGTTAGTATAAAAATATCACTCATTGTAACTACAACTTTATGCTTCTTTAAGTATCTATTTCTAACTATTTGGTGTCCTTAATAATGTTTTTTGAGTAATATAAGTTTCTGTTCAAATGTAAAATTGTACCTTAAATATTTTTATGAAATTTACAAGTGAGACTTGAAGATAGCATTTGACGTTTACTTAACGTTTTATGTTATACAATTTGAAACCGGTTTAATGTATATAAAACGCTAATTGGCTTCTCTGAGTGTGGCTTGTCTGCACTGTACAATTATATTGAAGATCTAATAATTTCTTATTATGTGTCTTCATTTCTTAAGAATAGAACAAAGGACAATATGCGAACAAGTTCCGTCACACAATGCTCGAAAATTGAGTGGAAAATACTGGACGGATTGTCTTAACACTAGTTTACCTCTGCTTCCGGTATTGCTATACGCGAGATACACTGTGTAGCTAAAAAACATATACAATACCGTAAAACATATTTTGCTAAAGAGCTTGGTTAGCCAAGTTCTTATTTTATCTTCTTCATAATAATTTACAAAAAATTTAACGTGAAGTGGTCATTTATCATTTATAACAATATAAAGAAAACCTTTTTTTCATATTAAATATGTCTCAAGAAGGACAATAATATTTAAATGTGTGTAAAATGTAGGTAGCGGTAAGTTATGGAGGGCAGTTGTGATGATAAATTTTAACTGAGTGTTAAATTGTATGGGCTTTATACTGGCTGTACTTGTCTCTTTTTTATTCTCTTTGCTCTGCGCTTTAACGGTTATAGTTAGTTATCTTTTTAAAATTATATTTAAATATTTTTAATGTATTTCAGACTAAGAAAGGAAATTACTTTTTTAAAATAATATTTAAATAATCTTTTATAATAAAATACACTACAAAAGAAAGTGAACCCCCAACTATAAAGCTTATTTAAACGCCTTCTAACTGCGCCACGAAGACATCTATTACATAATGTCTTATATTTTTATTATTGAAAGTCAATCTCTTATATAAAAATCACTTTCATAGACTTTTTTTTAGTAAACAATACTAAAACCACAAAAAAGTACCGGGAACGTATTTCCTGTTCCAGATTGAATGGTAAAAAAAAACGGAAGCATGGGTACCTGCAACATCCGGTGCTCTATAGCGTAAGGACATTTCATACAAATACATAGCTTATGATCTTTTGTTACCTATACATACATACATGTGCAACAATACTTTTTATATTTACTTTAGTAGTCAATTGCGTTTTATTGTTTGAATATTAATGGGTTACGCTTTGAAGTCATCATGGTGCAGTGGTATGACCGGAAACAAGAACTGTGGGTTCGATTGCTCTTCAAAATAATAGATTATTTTTTTCTATCAACTCGTCATAGGTATTATCTAGAATTCAGGCCGAAAGATGGAGAACGGAGGGTCCTGACACTAGATTCCCTGCTATGGGCGGACATTATTATCTTCAACGGAGTGCAACAGTGTCTGACTGTAAATGCGGTACAAAATATTATATTTGTTATTACAGTTAAAAAATTAACTACTAAAAACTGGCTCACAGTCGGCTCTACCACCAAACCACTTTTTATCCGTAAATCGTAATTAATTAAATATTTATTATATAGACATTATATATGTTGTTGTTAAAAGCAAATTTACTTTCACGTTATATTTAAACATCAAGTTTCGCTAAACGGTACCGGTAATAATAATATTTATGTATTTTTAAAGTTCATAACTCCGTATTTGTAAACATTAACCGGCGATATCGATTGCTTTGCCAAAAATCTTTTTTATTTTCATTAAAACAGTTTTACTTGCATTTTGTGGGTTAGTGAAATACAATTTCCCAGTTTACACCCGATTTTGAGAAATGTTCGCGTTGAATGGCGAGAGAGAGCCAACTTTTACATATATATTTTCTATAATATGTTATACATCTTCTTTTCTTTCTCCTTCTTTGAACTTGCAACCACCGTGATCAATCTTATCCCAAATATGCCAAAAACTACAGTCTAAATTATTTTCAATTTCTTACTCTGGTAACAAGACAAACAGCGGCGTTTAGTTCCGCCACTCAATTTCCATCAATCTCCATAGGTTGCCTCTGCATATGTGAGATACAGCATAAAACCATAAAATATAGTTTATAATAAGATCACTACAGAAATATCAATGCACTTTGATGTATTAATAACGTGCTTGGAGGCTAGTTGTGGCGCAGCACAAGCGTGTAATTGTAAGGGCGACAGGTTATGACTTCGATGCCTGTTCGAGGAAATGAAATGTTTTATATATTTATTTGGTCATACTGGTGCCGAAGCGAAAACGCGGCGCTGAGTTCCGCCACTCAACACGCAATGCTTCCAGAAGTCAGCGGCAAGCGGTGACTGGAGTGTCTTAACACTAAGCCCCCTTTGTCTACCCTGCTACATGTGGGATACAGGATGAAGAAAAAAAGTAAATAACTTACCTACTATCGTTATAATACATTGTAATCATGTTGTTACTTATTCAAGATAATTAATTTGTGATATCTGACTTTCACGTTGTATCTATTCAATAGAAATAAGCAACTTGACCGTTTAAAAGCTCTTCTAAAATTTACGAAAAGCTTACCAAAAGAGAAAGTAGCTTGAAATATTTGAAAATATTATGTTGTGAGAATTTTTTAATTTGCCTCTATTAAGCTACGATAAGAGGCCGTCGTGGCGCAGCGGCACACGAATGTGACTTAGTGCGCTGCAAAATCGACTGGTTGTGGGTTCGATCCCTTCGCTCTAGTATCGAGTTAAAGCGCGGCGTTGAGTTCTGCCACTCCACACGCAATGCCTTCAGAACTCGGCAGAAAGTGGGGAATGGAGTGTCTTAACACTTCATTCTTTCTGTCCACCCTGCTATGTGCGGGATACAGCGTTAAGCTATTATTATATAAACAAGGAGTGTCTTAACACTCAGTTCCCAGGTTCCTTCTGCTTACAATACTAGGTGCGGGATGCAGTGTGATGCTAAAATAAAATAGTAAAAATATATAAATACACAATTATATAACAATTATGAAAAGTGTAGATAGTTTAGTTAAGAAGAAAATATGAATAAATAATAATTCATTTCATCGAGTGGGGATCGAACCCACAAACGTCGCGTTACAGTCATACTTTTGAGCCGCTGCGCCGCGACGGCCTCAATAAATATACAAATATCCATATAAAATATATGACGAACATACATACATAAAAAAATTTGTATTACATTAGGTCGTTCAACACGCAACGTTTAGTACACGATTTCTCTTATTATAATAACATCGAGGGCCCTTTCCCATGGCTGATGCCAGCAAGGTACTTTAGAAGGTCGTCTCCGCTTTGTAATATCGATAGGGCTGGCTCGATTGTATGGGATTGCTATACAATATAGATTTGCGATACATTATATATGTTTATGTATCGGATATTGTTAAAATTTTGTATCATGGTTCCTATACTGTCATGCGTGTATACAGCGTGACATTAAATAAAAAAGATTTTTTAGTGTCACTCTATTCACGTTTTATTTTCACTTATAACTAAAGTAATTTATCAGATATGAACCCGCGACTATTATTTAAAGCATATAAAAAATTTGCCATTTCTTCGCTCTGGTGTCGAGCCAAAGCGCCGCGTTGAGTTCTGCAATGCCTCCAGAATTCGGCGGAAAGTGGGAAACAGAATGTTTTAACACTAGGTTCCCTCTAACTACCCTGCTTTGTGCGGGACACAGCGTGAAGCTGAAGAATATCTTAAACCTTTCAATAAAAAAATTATAAACTGTACCTATAAGACTAAATTTGACGCAATATCATAGCAAAACGTGACCGTATAAGCTTATTATAACTATTATTTCGGTCATACGTGTTTTCTTATTATTGTTTGCTTACTGACTTTATTTAAAAGCAATTTTACGTAACTGGATAACAATATAACTATACATAAAAATATAACGAATTGCATTTGCTTATACTAAAACAATATATAACATTACCTATTTTATTTTGATATATAAACAAAAATATTATTAATATGTAATCAAAATATAAAATATATATAAGATTATTCAGTTACGGAATGACGGACAAACAAACGAAACTGCTGGATTGAAAAAGTTGAAATTAGGGAGTGTAGGGAAGCAGCAAGAGAGGAAGAAATTCCTAGGAAAACAAATCAGCTTCATGCTGTGTCCCGCAAACAGCTGGATAGGAAGAAGGAATCTCGTGTTAAGACACTCCGTTCCCCACATTCTTTCTATATTTTTCTTTAAAAAAACTTAACTTAGCTCAACTCAACTCAACTAACTTAACTCAATAAAATGTTTGAGTATATTATTACCTCAAGAAGTGAACTCCCGACACAAAGTAATTTTATTAAAGCTTTATAGACCTGTGAACAATCTCATAACGTATTGGCGTCAAAGTAATGATGATTTATAGTGCAATCAAGAGCCCTATTTTAATACGAAATTATATATCAATAATATCTTTTTTAATCGTGGGATAGTCACAAATTTTAGTTATTTAGGGCCATGTTACTTTATGCTATGGGATGATAAAAAATAAATATTTGTTTTGAATTTTTTGTTGCTATTTATAATTTTTAGAATAGAATTTGAACCCACATCAATCTTAATTTTGACATATAAAAAATAGAGGCCGTCCTGGCGCAGCGGCACAAATCGTGCGCTTCGACTGGTTGTAGGTTCGATCCCCACTCGAAGAAGTGAAATATTTATTTACGTTTATATTTCCATTTTCTTCGCTCTGGTGTCGAGGCAAAGCACGGCGTTGAGCCACTCAACACGCAATGCTTTTACAACTCGACAGAAAATGGGGAACGGAGTGTCTTAACACTAGGTTATCTGTGTCTACCCTGCTATGTGCGGGATACAGCGTAAAGGAAAAAAAAATAGACTTTAGAGGAGTTACGACATAAATGTCTTAAAACATGTCTTATATGTATTTTCAGACATAATAAATATAATAAAGAAATATAAAGACATTCGCATTTTTTTCGCAATTATTTTTTATGTTATTAAACCTCTGATTTTCGAAGACTTATATAATAAATTCACTCCGTTTTACATTTACATAGACTTTAGAAATACTAATATTATATTTTTTGTCTACATTCTTATCACTAACTTTATATTATATGTACAAATTTCATTATTACGTTTATGTACTTCCAAATGAGTTTTTAACTATAAAAGTAACCCTTTACAAAGTAAAAAACAAAGTCTTACAATACAAGGTCTCTGAGGGCCTCAAATTACTTATTCGACCCTTTTTCTCAAGTCTTTTAAATTGTTACTAAGAAGTTTTGTACACAATGGGTAGGTACCTCTAAAACCCTTGTAACAGAATCTTTAATAAAAGTTTTTGTGACATTATTGGTTATTCTTCGACATTTTTCATATAATAATAGCTAATACCGAGGCCGTCGTGGCGCAGCGGCACAAGGATGTGTCTGTAACGCGACGGTTGTGGGTTCGATCCCCACTAGAGGAAGTGAAATATTTATTTACGTTTATATTTCCATTTCGCTCTGGTGTCGAGGTAAAGCGTGGCGTTGAGTTCTGCCACTCAACACGAAATGCCTCCAGAATTCGGTGAAAGTGGGGAACACTAGATTCCCTCTGCCTAGCCTGCTGTGTGCGGGATACAACGTGAAGCTGATTTTTTAAAATTTATAATAGCTAATATCTTAATTTAAAATAACCCATTTTTGTAAAACATTACACCTATTACTCAAAATACGTAAAACGTAGGTAATATGTATAACTAAAAATAATATTATAAAAAAATTAATCATTATTATTTCGTCCGATTGTGAAATATTATATTTTTATTACTAAATTACTACTGTGTACAAATTTACATCACCCAGAGTTCGTCATCGTATTTTTTTATTTTACTTAGAAACTCTACGCACTGTAACCGTAAAAAAAGAATCTAGTGACACATGGTATCCAATGAGCTGTGAAAGGCTTGACACTTTGGCTTTGCGTAGAGACGTCTCCTCGCTGTGCGTTTTCTATCGCATTTATCATGGGGAGTGTTCTGAAGAACTGTTTGATCTGTTACCTGCCGCCGA
>DWGR01000931.1:0-18415 GCA_018247715.1 Heliconius burneyi
CCGTTTTGACATGTCACGAGACGCCCGAGTACGTTGGCTGGAATGAAAAATAGTACGCAGAACTAGGATTTTGCAAGAGAAATAGACGGTAGATAAAGATTAGGCTTTCGTACTGAATAGAAATATTCTAGAGTCAAGATATCCTAAAATTGAGTTTTAAATGAATTTAAAAAATTACATTAAATCAAATCAGCTTCACACTTTATCCCCCACACAGCGGGGTAGGCATAGGGAACCTAGTGTTAAGACAATCTGATTACCACTTTCCGCCAAATTTTTCAACTCCGCGCGTAACCTTGACACAAAAGCTAAGAAATGGAAATATAAATAAATAGTTTATTCTCTCTTCCTAGGGATCGAATCCACAACCGTCGCGTTACATTCACATCCGTGTGGCCGCGTGCCAAGACCCTTTCTATACATTTGAACGATTACATTAATATATGCCAGCCTATATTTACTCAATGAGTTCGATATTGAAATCGACCTCCTAAAGCGCAGACTTAGTTATATCTGCTATAAATCATTTGGGAAACAGTAAGCCGTATTATATTGAATCGAATAATAAAGTACCATAATGCCTAAATTTGAACTCTTTTTGTACTCGTATGTATCTATAAATTACATTTTATAATAACAAATTTATTCAAAGCGTTATGAATATTTTATATATTTCAGAAATATAATATAACAAGAAACTTTTCTTTTATAGAATGAAATATGAATAATGTAATATGGAGCAATAGCACAGCGTGTGACTGTTAACACGACGGCTGTGGGTTTGATTCCCATACTGGGGAATAAATTATTTAGTATCGCTATAGTAACAAGACACGCGCCCGTTGACTTACGCTACTGAACAAGCAATGTCTCAAAAATTCGGTGGAAAGTAGGTTAACCTCATTATAGGGAACCTATTATAATTTGCTTGAACTCAAGTGCGTTAATTAAATAAGTCATTTAATACGCAGAACACAAGTGATGGAGTGTGCTTATACAAGGTTCTTCTGCGGATGATGACCAGAAAAGCAAAAAAAGATATAACATATCTTTGCCTAAAAAAAATAAATCTTTTTTCTTTTTTAAAATAATAAATTTCTTTCATAAATCGACCGTGTAAATTTATGTTTAGTTCATATTCGCTATGTCGGTAACATTGTATAACTATTACCATTTAGAGTCGACCAGTCGACCGATTATTCAAGAGTTTTCTAAACACATAATCGCAGACATAACTCTGATCTTGGAGTTGGTCTACATCCCAGTCGACTTCCTGGAAGTGAGCTGGATGAAAGTAGTAGATATGTAAGCCAAGAGGCCATAACAACTTAAAATGGAAATATTACGTGTTTTTGGAATGTTTGGACTACCGTGGTGCCATTTAAACTGATTTTAGATATGCTACTAAATGCAAGTAATTTTTTTAACGCATACTTATTAATAAGCAGCTTCTTGGGTGAATTACCACTGAATTACTGTTAAAAATCCTGAAAATATATATTTTTTAGTTTCACGCTGTATCCCGCCCATAGCAAGGTAGACAGAGGGAACCTAGCGTTAAGACACTCCGTTCTCCACTTTCTGCCGTATTCTGAAGGCATTGCGTGTTAAGGGGCAGAACTCAACACCGCGCTTTGCGTCGATGCCAGAGTGAAGAAATTAAAAGATAAATATAAATAAATATTTCATCTCCTCGAGTGGGGATCGAACCCACAACCAGTCGATTTTACAGTCACACTTTATGCCCCTGGGCCACGACTGGCCTCTAATTAAGTAAAGTGTTATAATTAAACATGTATCTAGTTCATGTACTAAGTAACATACAAGGTGCTATTTTATATTATACTTGAGGCCAGTCGGCGCGCAGGAGCACAAGGGTGCGACTGTAAACGCAACAGTTAATAGGTTCACTCTCGAGGAAATTAAATTTTTAAAATTTTCATTTTATTGCCCTGCTATGACGACAAAACACAGCATTGACATCTGACCCAACACGCAGTCACTCCAGAATTCGGCGGAAAATGGGAAATGGAAATTATTTAACAGGAACACAAGTTTCCCACGTTCCCTCTGCCTACCATACAACATTAAAAAGTAAATTATAAATAAATTCCACGAGCCCGCAGGTATAATCTTATAAGTGCAGTTAACATTTGCAGTTTACATTTCACGGGATTTACGAGGAAGGGTTATGATGTTTCATGTTTTACGACATCACATCTATGGGACATTTTAGATACCCCATGGTTTATTGATACCATTGCTACGTAGTACCCATGTCGTATTATTTGTAGCTTATTTATGAGATATAAAAATAACATATTTTTATTATATGTTTTCTTTCCATATATTGGCATATATTGTATTGAATTAAAAGTGTTATGTAATTTCAGGATCATATTCACAATGAATTAATCTCTTATTTTTAGGTTTATTTAGGTTCTGAAGATAATATAGGAGAAAGAGGGAACCTTGGAGTAAGCTGGCATACTTATCGTAATCTTAAAGCAATAAGTTGTTACCAAAATAAAGTAATGAAAATATCAAACTCTTTCCCCGAAAGGGAATCGAACCCAAATCGTTTATAGTCGTACGCTTATACTCCAGCGCGACGACTTCCTCAAAAAACAAATGTCTAATTCACTGTGAAAGGTATTAGAAAACAAAATTTAAACTTCAAATTACATATAAATGAAGAAACATTTAGATTTGAGCATTCCTATACAATACGAGTATAACGCTACACGAGTACAAGCGGGCTCCGCTGCAATAGTGAAGTCACTCTATGAAGTTGGGAGTTGAAGTTGAAGTTTGAAACGTAATTTCCAACAGCACCGTTACCAGCTTATTGACTTGGGACATGTCACAGTTACAAGGTTTGGCTAAAGTATATCGATATCAGATTTCAATATTGAAATTTCAATATTAATCCTCCAGTTCCATTATTACTTATAATGTATAGGATTTTGGATTGGTTCTTAGCAATTTGGTCGATATTAAAGATAAATTATTTAATTTATAAATATATTTTAATTTATTTTGACACTGGTACGTTCTAGTAGACTGGTAGTCAAATATGTTGTATTATTTATATTAAAAAAAATTGCTTCACGCTGTATAGCCCACAAAGCAAGGTAGGCACAGGGAACCTAATATTAAGACACTTCGTTTCCCACTTTCTGTCGAATTCTAGAGGCATTGCGTGTTGACTGGCAGAACTCAAAACCACGCTTTGCCTCGTCACCAGAGCAAAGAAATGGAAATATAAACGTTAATAAATATTTCACTTTATCGAGTGGGGATCGAATCCGCAACAGTCGCGTTACAGCCAGAGTAACACCCTTATAACGCTGCGCCACGACGGCCTCAGTATTTATATTTTCTTACTGTAAAGTCAAAATTATTTTAACTAACAAAAATATCTCTTAACTAGCTTTAAACGAAAAACAAACTAATGTAATACAAATAAGTAAACATAATAAAAATACACATATCTCGATTTACTTCGTAATTTTTATGTCTATTGTACATTACAGGGCAGGTGACACGAGATATGTTATATCTGTTACTTTCATATATAAATATCATTCGAAAATGTCGTTTTTATAAAACTTTGCATAGGTTTGAATGTGAATTACTCTAACTATCAATACAATATGGGGAGGCTGTCAAAACGCATGGAAGATAAATGTTTGGCTATAACTCGACACACGTCAGAATGATTTGTGATCTAGTCACTGAGTACGGCCGGCAGGCTGTGGATATACTCGTAAAGTACACATGCATGCAACGCATACTATAGAAGCTAGAGAGATTGGTTTTTTTCCAACTTCACTCTATATTCCAAATTTAGCAGGGAAGGCAGAAACGTAGTGATAAGACACTCTATTCGCTACTTTCCGGGGATATTTCGAGGCATTCCGTGTTAAGTGACAGAACTCAACAGGGTTTTTTGTCTTGTTACCAGAACAATGAAAGAAAAGTGTTAGTAAATAATAATTTATTTCCTCGAGTGGGAATCGACTGCGCCACGACTGCTCTCAAGGGATTGATACTTTCAACAGAGTAAGCAGAGGGAGCCTAATGTCAAAACATTTCGTCAATGCTTTCTGCCCGGCTTCAAGGCGCTATATAATTAATTCTCATATGAATTGAACCCACGAAAAGGCTGCTTTTAGAGCCAGGCATTATTCCAGTGCGCTATGATGGTCTCTTAATATTATAAATATAAATATTATTTTAATATCTACTACTTGAGTAGTTTTTGTCTGTTTTAGTGTTGTGAAGACGAAAGCATGTAACCAAGTATTCCCTTCTGTTATAATTTTCTTTCTGCTTCTACAAATATTATAGTTAACTAGTATGAGATCGTCGTGGTACGGCACAAGGGTGTGACTTCGTGCGTGCAAAATCGACTTGTTGTGGGTTCGATCCCCACTCGAAGAAGTGAAATATTTATTTACGTTTATATGTCTTCGCTCTGGTGTCGAGGTAAAGCGCGGCGTTGACTTCTGCCACTCAACACGCAACGCCTCCAGAACTCGGCAGAAAGTGGGAAACGGAGTGTCTTAACACTATGTTCCCTCTGTCTACCCTGCTATGTGCGGGATACAGCGTGAAGATTAAAAAAAAACTCGTATTTTAGAAATATCACAATGTTTGTTCAACTCTAATAGGCAATTAGGAACAGTACCTTTAGTACATATGTTTAATATTTACCATCCTTTATCATGCCAGTAAGCTTTAGTATGACAATTCTTGTTCGGATTAATTTTACATATTAACTAGATTATATCTCAGTTCATTACGTTATAATCTTAAGAATTCCTATTTGAATGTCACTAATTTGTTCGTTATACATCCATATATGTAGGATCATATACAAGAAAATTTTTCTAGTAAAATCAGACTAATTTAGGCATTATTTATTTAATCTAACTTGACTTTTATTATTTTTTTAATACTAAAGTTAGATTAACAAAGAACGACGGTGAGTTTCACCACTGAACACGCAATGTATTAAATTTTGACCGAAAATAATGGAAAGGAGTGTTGTAACACTGCTAAGATAGAAATAAAAAAAAATAAACTTAGTTAAAATTATAGAGGCCATTCGTAACAGAGAAGCAAAACATATGGCAGTAAATGCGACAAGCTGTAGGTTCCAAAACTCGGCGAAAAATGGGTAAGGGAAGTGTCTTAATGGAAACACTACTTCCCTAGAAAAAATAAGAGTTTTACATACAAATACGATAAACAGTATATTGTCAACCCCATATGCGGATAAAAACGTGTGATCACAGGTGACGACGCTCGAGTGACCTGTGAAGGGATTACAGCAATAAGCCGCCCGGGACGTCGCTTCAAAGCGAGGACTTACGGACCTCTTACTGGGTTTTATGAACCCAGCAGGTTCCCCTTCTATATACATATTTATGGTTGACTAAAGTAATGACTAATGTAGCGGCTTAGCAATATAGCTGGTAATATAATGTTAGTAAATATAATGTTTGTCTTTTATTAATTGTTATTATTAATAATAATTGATGGATATTAAGGCTTTAATAATTCATAGATTACTTAAATTCCTTAAGTTAATAACTCTAACATACATACATTTGTGTTTTTTTTTTAGTTTCACGCTGTATCCCGCACGTAGCAGGCTAGATAGAGGTAATCTGGGAACCTTGTGTTAAGATATTTCCGTTGCCCATTTTCAGCCGAATTCTGGTGGCGCTGCAAATTGAATGGCAGAACTCAACGCCCTGATTTGCCTCGACATCAAAGCAAAGAAATGAAATGTTTTCATGTTTAATTTCCCCGAACGGGAATCGAATCCACAATCAATCGAAAATCACACTCTTGTGCGTGCGTAACGGCTGGCCTCTATATACATACATATCACTCAGAAACGCACACAATTTCAAAGTAACATTAACTTATTAACTTGATCAGCTTCACGCTGTATCCCGCAGACAGCAGGTTAGGCAGAGGGAACCTAGTCTTAATTACCTTGATAATAACAAAATAAACTTAATGAAATAAGTTAAAAGATAATAATAACAAAAAAACAATACATTACAAGCGCACTACAGTGTGACAGTGAGACACCGTCCACAGGGAAATACGGCCGATTGCACTCATTCACAATGCCACTTGCCGGTAGAAGAGTGCATTTCTGATTCACTGAATTCATCTATTTCCTTAATATCGAGGCCGTTGGCGCAGTGGGAGAAGCCTATGCATACGCGACAGTTGAGCAAACAATTCTCATTCAGGGTAATGAATTATTATTTATTAATATTATCATTTCTCTGCACTGGCACCAAAGCAAAAGCTCGGCGTTGAGTTCCGCCGCTCTTGTCACTGTATCACTATGTACTCTTAACATATCATTATCTTCCCTTTATCTATCCTGCTGTGTGCGGGATAGGTACAGCGTGAAACTGATTTCTTTCATTTCTTTATATCGAGTGGCACAAGCGAATGTAGACGCGATGAATGTGTACTCGATTTTCATTCGGGAGACATGTATAATATTTACATTTCTTCGCTTTTTAGGGGAAAGTGGGTAACTGTTTTAACATTAGGTTCCCTCTACTCACCCTAATAGAAACTACAAAGGCATAAATATATAATGAAACAAAGCATATTGGCGCATAGGTGGGGCCCCGTGGGAAATAGCCTAATTGAAATCATTCGCGAGTCCAATTACACGTCGGTACCAGCACCGCCATTTACTCGATTTCTGAGCGAATTGGTTATCGTTTAATGATATTAGAATTATTTTAGATGATTAAATATGAAATGGCTGTGTGTTTAGTGCTTATTTTGTCTACATCATACATACATACATAACTCAGGAACTTGAAACATTAAATATAAATATTAACTGTATTGTTATATAATAAGAGTAAATAAACTATCTATACTTATTTTTATAAGATAGCAAAAAGTGGTGGTTTTTCATATGAAATTCTAATGCAGAAAAGGAAATTCGATCGGATGTAGCAAAATGTATATATTTAGTTTTTATGAATATACAGAAGTAGTTTATTATATATTTGTTTCTATTAACCTGATTAAATTTATTCTAGTATTAATTCCTTTTTGATTAGCTTCACGTTGTTTCCCTAGTGTTAAGACACTCCGTTCCCCTCTTTCTGCCGAGTTCTGGAGGCATTGCGTATTGAGTGGCAGAACTCAAAACCTCTCTTTGCCTCGACACCAGAGCGAAGAAAATGGAAATATAAACGTAAATAAATATTTCATTCACTTCTTCGAGTGGGGATCGAACCCACAACCAGTCGATTTTACAGCGCACGAAGTCACAAGCCTTGTGCCACTGCGCCACGACGGCCTCTATAGTTTTAATTCTTATAAATCATAAAAAAGAACATAATTTAATTTTAGGTGTTTAGAATTATATACTATATTTTCACGCACCTCTATTAGAAGAAAACCTAGCAATAAATCTTTATGTTCTCTTTTATACAATAGCTCTAGCACTTAAGTCTTTTCATCGACCACCGCTTTTACAAATATTTGACCTTTACCAGCAAATAGCCCTTATAAATAAAATTTCTAAAAAAATATCAAGCGTTACCTAATTATATTGAAGAGAGTATGTAGTAGACTAGCGTATCATTCATTGTAAGCGGTTAATGTGGACTCCAATTTCATTCGCACTATGATATTTTTCCGTTCTTATCAACAAGATCATTAGGGCTGAAATTGGAGGACGGAGTGACACGATTCGTTATATCTGCCTATCTTGTTATACAGGATAAATCTAAAGTAGAGACAATAATATGTATATACGTACATACATATAAATAATATATATACATAAAAATAAACAACAAAATAAGGCAAGTTGTGGCGCAGAGCCACGAAAGTGTGACTAAGCCACTAAACGCGACAGGTTATACACGCAATGCCTTCAAAATTCGACGAAAAGTGCGAAACGGAGTGTCCTAACACTAAGTTCTCTCCACCTACCAATTTACAAGCGGGAAAATAATCTATCAATTTGCCTTATTATACAAACACTCTAACAGCAATACTATGGCATTAATATTAAAGAATGCCAACGGACCGTGCAATGGTAACGGGGCCATCCCTAGAGAGTTTGGCAATATAATGTCGATCGATTGAATTACCGTGATTACATCCACTAATTACATTACATTCGGCATTCTAGAAGTGTCCGCAATAAATGAGCGAAGCGAACGGAGCGCTCTACTAGAGACTTCTTACACTCTTTGTCACCAATAGGCTCCCAAAAAATTTGACCGATTGAGATATAGATAAAAACACATAGATGGATTTAGGCGAAAAACAAATCTAAAAATTCAATGGACATTCCTGTAAGTAAGCCACCTCCACGTGGTCTCCCTTGGGTATCGCTGGGCGTCTGCTATAGATACCGATTAGCAAAAACGAAAATTGGCACATGGGCACAAGGTTATGGGTTCAATTGCTACTCGAGGAAATAAAATATTTAATATTTTCATTTTCCTTGAGCATTGAGTGCCACCACTCAACAAAAGGTGATAAAAAAGAAATAACGTGAAAAATACAATGAAAAAAAAAACCCAATATACATAAAACTATGAAGTAAAAACTGAAGTCACCGTAAAGGTTTTTCAAAATAATGAACGTAACCTGAAAGTACATGGCAATTTTACTTAATATTTTTGTTAAGCCTTTCACAG
The DNA here is from genome assembly GCA_018247715.1 of Heliconius burneyi. NCBI lineage: Eukaryota > Metazoa > Arthropoda > Insecta > Lepidoptera > Nymphalidae > Heliconius > Heliconius burneyi. The sequence goes on from DWGR01000931.1 coordinate 8,718, forward strand.
CACAGGGAGGTATTGTAGCGTTAAATAATGGTACCGGGCGGCGTTAATCCTCTTAAATGCAATCATTAATGTCAGGTCAATATTTTCATAAGAATTTTGTGCGAGCCTTCTCCATGTTTTACATTACTTTTGTTTTTTAATATGTCAAACGCTCTTTTTCCTGTAAAAACAAGTTAAAGAGGATTTAATTTTTTCACTTAGTCTGCATGAAAAGTCCAAACTAATTGGTTATTTTATTAAATATTTAAATAAGATCGTAATGTCTTATATGCTATTAGGACCACAGGTTATTTTAAACGTCTTGATTCAACTACAATGAAGATAATATGTCTGTAAAATATCTCTTATTTCTTTTTTATTTCTTTCTTTCTTAGCTTTCGCTGTATCTCGCATATAGCAGGGTAGGCATGGGGAACCCAATGTTAAGACACTGTGTTTCTCATTTCACGCCGAGTTTTCAAGGCATTTTGTGTTGAGTGGAGGCACTCAACCATCGCGTTTACAATAACACATTTTTCCAAATAAAAATATAAATAAATTACCAATCTTTATACATAGAAATTGTACATTAAAAGCCAAAAAAAATGTTTTTAGAAGTTTCTTTGGTCTGTATGTGAATGTTTCATCAGTCTAAAAGCCAAGTTGATTAAAATAACAAGAAATTCTTGATGCTCCTCCTATAAGTAAAATGAGCGAGTCGTTAATTATGTTGCTAATATATAAATGTTATGTGTTGGTATGTCTGTTACCAAATCAAGAAAAAACAAGTAATTTGATTGAAGTGGAATGGACATGTAGAACACAAATAATGATTAATAATTTACTGGTTTGAAATACAAAATAATTTAATTTAAATACACAGTTTTTCTTGTCACTACTTCTATAATGGAGCACTCTAATCATATAACGAAATATTCTGTAAACTAAAGATGAGGTGACAGGCTGTGGGTTCGATTCCAACTCGAGAAAATGTTTTAATATCTTCATTTCTTTGCTCGGATGTAGAGGCAAAGCGCGGCGTTGAGTTCTGCCACTCAATACGCAATGCCTCTAGAATATGGCAGAGAAAAAGGAACGGAGTGTCGTAACACTAGGTTCCCTCTGCCTACCCTAATGTGGGCGGGATGCAGCGTGGTGCTAAGAAAAATCTAAATGTGTAGATTGTTAATCGACAGTACTATGTAGGCTGAAGTGAAAAAATAATTTCCTTTTTTCATTCAATTTTTATTTTGCCTCGTTCGCTTTATGTCTCTCTAGTGTAAATCGTGTTTCAACTATTTTAATGACAGGCGTCTCATATACTATTCTAAAAGTTTTTTATGTATAGACATATGATATTATAAGGGTTTAGGCCCTTTACACAATTATATTTATATTATGTAATTATGTAATAAAGAAATTAAATTAATCACTTATGTTAATAATATGTAAGTATTTCCATGTAGGATGGATAGGTAAAGCAAGATATTATGCATTCTTGTCCAACAAGATATGTGCACGTCATGATATCATTTAGGCCAGTCGTGACGCAGGAGCACAAACGTTATTATAAACGCGATAGGTTGTGGGTTCAATTCCCACTATTATTTTCATTTCTTCGTTCTGAATAAAAAGTAAACCTAATTATTAATATATAATACAGTATATAATAGAAAGTAATTACTACATTGTAAAGATGCAATTTCAAAATTTTATCAAAACAATTCAAATAAAATTTAATTCTGTATTCATACTGAAAATTATATTAAAAGAAAGAAAAATACGATCGATTCAATATCCATTATTTACTTTTTTATTATTTTACTATATAAAAGTTTTCACCATCTAAAAACAAGACACAAAAACGTCACAGATAAAACAAAAAAAATGTCATCGCAATTTCCATCCAACAAAACGCTTGAACACATCAAAAGAAAATCGTTTTTCCATACATTAACTAATTAAATTACCTTTTAAAGTCATATTACGTGTTGTCCTCTACGCAAGGAGCCTGAACCGTGGCGAGACTTGCACAACCGAGGTACATATTAACGCAGTCCTCGTCAGTACGGCACCACTAGCACGCAAACGTCGAAATGATACGCATCGGAGCTGTAAGTCCTTATGTATTTTCTTATTATTTTCTTGTACAAAGAAATTGCTCTAAAACTAATATATTAAATGGAAAAAGAAAATTTTATTGTACAAACTATTTATTAATTTAAATACAATTGTTTGTTTAAATAGATATACATGGCAGGCATTGGTTTTGGTGAATTTAAAAGTGTTAATTTCGTGTTAAGTTAGGGTAGTGTCTCTAGAGATAACGGAAATTAATGACAATAAATGCGGAGAAATGAGTCAAAAAACCTGTATTTAAAATATCAAACGGGCGAATTGAGGCTTAAAATCTCAGAATTAACTTTTATATTAATTATACCTTATTCAGGAGAGTTGTATTTGCGAAAAATATTATATCTATATCATATTATGTGTTCTCAAAGTTCTCAGAATGCCGTAATTTTACTAAAAGAAATATCCGAAACGTTAAAGTTAACAGTTTTTAAAGAAAGTTACACTTAAAAGTAGTTTTTACTTAAAGTTTTAAAAATTGCTACGGTCAACGCACACTTGGCCATCTTAGTTTCAGTTTTGCTGCTTCTTAAAAACTAAAATTATTTAAGATTATATGCGGCATTTAGAATAACGACTTTTAAAGTAAATGTTAAATTATGAGGCAATAATTTTTACTTGGGGGTCGCCACCGAGGTCAAATGAAAATAAATAAAAGTTATGTGTGTTTTACATTTCTTAGTACCCGAAGTAGCTCTGACCACAAGTACACTGAAAGCGTGAAACGTGCACTGAAACGTGAAACAGTGTAACGTTTCCAGAAAGAACAATCCTTGACTATCCAAGACAATAATATTTTCTCAATTTGAACCAATAGCTCTTGAGATTAACACATTTAAGCAAACAAATTCTACTGGTTTAAAACATAAGAAGAGATTTTTTAACTCCACGCTCTATCCCGCACATAGCATAGTAGAGGAAATCTCGGAACCTAATATTAGGACACTTCGTTCTCATTAAGACATTTCCATACCCTACTTTTCGAATTCTGGAGACATTGTGTGTTGGATGGCGGAACTCAACACCGCAAAGATATAGAGTGTTCAAACTAATTCGATAAAAGCCAAGGGATTTTTTAGATTATGCTATTATTACACATATACATGTGAGTAATATCATTACTTTCACTTTAAATAAGAAATATATAATTGTTTTTAATCAATCTTTACCGGGTTTTTTTATTAATAATAGAAATAGATATAAATCAATTAAAATGTATATTTAATTTAAAAATAATGGAAGTGCTGTATTTTAAATCGCTTATTTGTGTTTTAGTTATTTTTTGCCGCTATCATCGCTAGCCATCTTTGCTTGGCAAACCCTGTACCGGATCCGAATCTTTTTCATCACACTCGGTAAGTATAATTTATTTTGACATAATGTTAACATTTACTTAGAAATACTTCCCAAAGATATCTTATCTTTCTAAATGAATTTTATTTGATGCGGTTTTCACCAATTCCAGAAGGTTATATTGGTAGTGACCGCTCACGGCTTCATCCGCTTTCACACCACAATTATTTATGTTCTCATCTGAATTGCCTTAGTGAAAATTATAATTTGAAAGATAATATTTATATATCAATAGCTAAAGTTTAAGCCAATTCAAGAAACCACCTATTTTAGTAGTAATATTGTCTACACGCGACAATTCTTTATACCGTCATAGATATTTTATTTATGAACGAAAAGAAACACACAAATGTAAAAGAAAGTTTTCCAAAATACAATAATGAGAACATGCTTTAAATCAGTAAATCCGTTTCTGTTCTTTAAATCAGTAATCCATATAAATACAGAGAAACAGACGAAAAATTTAAAAATCATTGTTTTGGGTTCCATTATATTAATATACACAAACAAATGATTTGTTTCAAATAATCGTGAAAAGCGTGAAAAACTGAGAGGATCCTTATTTCGCGTCGAATAAATCGAATAATCATCCTACGAATAATGAATTTCAAATGTAGCTAAGTACACACTTTATCGATATTCATTTAGTTTCGATTTCTCAGAAACACGAATTGTTTTAATGAAAAAGAAGACAATTACTTTGTGGTTGTTCTAACGGAATAAAGGAGTCCATTATACGGAAATATTTCCTTGTGCTGTTACTCTTCCTGCTTAATTTGTATAAATATGTATTGGATAAAGAATATTATTGTATTTAAATATACTATTGCAGCAAAAAAATAATGTAATACATACAATATTAACAACAGTTATTATTAATAATTAAATTAATTCATATTTATTTGAATTCCATATTTTTAACTATAACATAGCAAAGGAGACAAAGTGAACCTAGAAACATGGTGTTAAAACACTCCGTTCCCATTACGATTATGCGTGTTGAGTGGTGGAACTCAATGCCGCGTTACTAAAGAGAAGAAATTAAAATATGAAATATTACATTCTCTCGAGTTGGAATCGAACCAATAACCGTCACGTTAACAGTCGAACGCTTATGTTGCTGCGCCACGACGGCCTCTTAATTCAAATTAGCATATATAAAAACAACTCAAATAGAAATACCAAAAACCTAAAACCTAATACACTCTGTATTAGACGAATAAAATTTCTAAGCAACGAAACATTAAAACAAAATTAATATCCCGAGATTTAAATATTATTTATACAATACAATAAAATCTTAGCTAACTAATATTTCTCCTAATTTCAGTGTCAAAATCCACATCCCATATGAAGTCCACACAGTTCACCACCATCACGTGGAGAGAATTCCCATAATCAAGGAAGTGCCCATCATCAAGGAGGTTCCCGTAGTCCACCCTGTTCCCGTTGTGAAACCAGTGCCCGTACTAAATACAGTACACGTACCAATAGTCAAAACCGTGGCTGTGGAGAAACCTGTCTTTATCCCAGTGAAAGACCACTTCAGTTATTACCATCACTAAATCACCTATTAGCACTTCACAGTACTAGATTAAGTACCAATTGTAATTTTTTACTTCCCTTTTGTTAAGTTTATGGCATTAGTAAGTGAATGAAGATTTTTGTGACGAGACAATCGAAGAACATATGCTTTGACGATGTCGGGAACGTAATATTAAAAGAAACCAAAGCCTAGATTCTCTTTTCAAGTCACTTAAACGAAGTAAGCGATTATTAAGTTACAGATACTAAGACTGATTTCTTGTACTCAGAATTAATGTATTAAATAAATTTTATTTAATTTCATTTATTTTCATTTTAAATAACCTACTAATTAATCTAAAAATTTAATTTATGCAGCTTCACGCTATATCCCGCACACAGCAGGGTAGGCAGAGGGAACCTAGTGTTAAGACACTCCGTTCCGTGTTAAGTCACTCCCATCACTCCCATTCTGGATATAAAAGTAAATACATATTTCACTTCCTCGAGTAGCAATCGAACCCACAACCGTCGCGTTACAGTCACACCCTCATGCCACTGTGCCACAATGGCCTAATTAATAATTAAATATAAAAGAAAGTTACATTTAATTTAAAACTTTAATAGAAACATAATTTAAGTAATTGAATTATTTAATATATAACTAAAGAGTTTTCCTATGTAATCATTTAAAAATTAAAATAACATTTCATAAGAATTCTAATAAAATTTTCTCTTTTAGTACAAACTTTAGTATATATACATTTCGGAACTGCACTATAAAAGTTTGATTAGCGAAATTCATAAAGGAAAACTAGCTTGAGGTAATAAAAGTTAAATTTTACACCTGCTGGCCGTTAACACTAGTTACAGTTAACGAAACTAAAACTAAACAACCATTAAATGTGTGTAATAAGTGGGTACTAATACAATTAATACATTTATTGAGCCCCTTTGAGCTTAATTTGGTAGATAACGTTAATAATAATGTAACGAGGTTTAAAGCTTTGTTAAATTCTTAACAACGTTGTTGTTAGTGTCGTAGATTCAAATTCCATATGGGAATAGAAAAAAATGCATTCTATATGTCTATTTTCAGCTTCACGCTGTATCCCGCACAAAGCAAGGTAGGCGGATGGAACCTAGTGTTAAGATCCGATCCCCACTGTCTGACAAATTCTGAAGGCATTGCATGTTGAGTGGCAGAACTCAACGCCGCGCTTTACCTCGATACCAGAACGAAGAAATGGTAATATAAACGTAAATAAATATTTCACTTCCTCGAGTGGGTATCGAACCCACAACCATCGCGTTACAGTCACACCCTTGTACCGCTACGCCATGACGGCCTCTTTATTGATATTATTCGCTAATGCTAATGCTTAATGTAAAAAAAATAAAGAAAAACTAAGTAAGTACCTCGATTTAACACAAAATTTAAAATTTTCTTCTCATCTCTCTCTCATATAAAACATTTCCACACAAACAAAAGCTATAACAAAACGTGGCTAGACATCAATATATTATCCATAAGGTAAAACACGTACTGACGTACACATAGAAAACAATTTGTCTACCAACACGAAGGATAGTGCAGTACAGTACTTTCCGGGAGTGGGAACACGGGACCCCATGGGAAGTACTCGTCACGCGCAAACGCCAGAGGTGCTATTATTTATTCAGTAACTAATACTTACACTTGACACATATCACGTTTCCTGTTGCCTTTCGATCGACGTGACAGCGGCAAGTGTATAAAGGCACGTATATTTTGTACTTGGAAAATGATAATATAGGTAGGTAGCTTAGTTTTATATTTTAAGCTACATTGGTTGTTGTAAACAATATGGACTTTATATACCTTTACCTATATATCATTTTATTAACTTTTTTTTCCTTTTTTTAGCTTCACGCTGTATCCCACACATAGCAGGGTAGACAGAGGGAACCTAGTGTTAAGATAAGTTCCCCACTTTCTGCTGAGTTCTGGAGGCATTGCGTGTTGAATGGCAGAACTCAACGCCGCGCTTTTGCCTCGACACCAGAGCGAAGAAATTGGAAATATAAACGTAAATAAATATTTCACTTCTTCGAGCGTGGATCGAACCCACAACCAGTCGATTTTGCAGCGCACGAAGTCACACCCTTGTGCCGCTGCGCCAAGACTGCCCTCACTTAACTTTAACTTTTTATTTACTTTTAATTATAAAAATTACTTTTAAAAATATAAAAACATACTCAAACGACGCCGCGACAAGGGTCCAGGCCACAAGTGACTAAGGCTCCAAAGTACCTATCTACTTCCCCCACTATACCCGACGACCTAAAACAACTTTTTAGACGAATATGTCACATTTAATATCGAATTAGTAAAAATATATTTTCTTAAACAACATTACATTTCGGAAATTCCAATATGTAAATGTTTTTAAATGTCAGTCAGCATTAACAAGAAATTTGCATATAACAAAAGCAAACATTAGTTCATAAATCGATAGTTTAAATTTAAGTAAGCCAATCATTTTACTTTCCCTTTAATTCAAATTAAAATAACGACAGTTTTTCACACACAAGCCCACACACATTAATCTAAGCTATTCGGTCCCCAATATTTGCCTTGCAATTTACCATTACCTAACACGTAAAACAGTATTGCATTTTCGCAAACATTCAAAGCATCAGCGTGAAAGTTAACACGTAATAGCGGGTTTCATTGTTTGGCGCGTTATCACAATTTGCAGGGCGATCGGCATGTCGGTCTTTGTTGCTGTCAAACGCGAAAGCCATTTAGCTGGTAGGGATCGGATGCGAAGCTATAGTACATTTAGCTGTTCCTTCTTAATGTAATATTATTAATTTAGTTTTTTTTTAGCTTCACGCTGTATCCCGCACATAGCAGGGTAGATAGAGGGAACCTAGTGTTAAGACACTCCGTTCCTCACTTTCTGCCGAGTTCTGCAGGCATTGCGTGTTGAGTGGCGGAACTTAACGTCGCGCTTTTGCCTCGACACCAAAGCGAAAAAAATGTAAATGTAAACGTAAATATATATTTCACTTCTTCGAGTAATAATAATATATGTATATATATATATATATATATATATATAAGTAATAAGTTTTAACTTTGTATTCACTGATTTTCGTGTTTTTTGAACGTATCTCATCAACATAGTTTTTTTCAGTTTCACATTGTATCCCGTACTTAATCAGGCATTCAGAGGGAACTTAGCGTTAAGAATTGATTTAAGTTATTTCTTCGAATGGGCATCGTACCCACAACCTGTGGCGTGTACGACTGGTCTCGAATACTGTTTGTTTATGAAAATATACATAAGTACAGTGTGAAATATATAGTTCTGAAGTTTCTTTTTTCATAAAATTATAAATTAAATTAAAAAGAGACAAAAGCTTTCAGGTGAAAAAGGAGTATAGGTGTAAAGTCGAGTTACATTTTATTTAATATTTTTAAACTAATATTCCACACTTAGGAATAAAAAATCCTTTATTAGAAAATTAATAAAAAAATTATCTTACTGAGTTAAACCTGTACCTCTGGGACGGTTTTCAAGAGGCTTAGCTTCACATCCCACTACGTTTAAATTTTTAATACATTTTCCAAATAATTACATACAATTTCAAAATATTCAAGAAGTACATTTCATAGTGAGCATGCACCAGCACAGGCCTTTGTTTATGAAGGGAGCTTATCGCAATTTGCAGTGATTCGCTATCAACGTGTCGGTCGATTGTTCTCCTGTCAAATTTATGTCGGTAAATACTGCTTGCGAAATTTGACTTCCAAATAGACGTGCTCTACTTTTGTATTTATATGCCTATTAGTACTTCTTTTAAAAGTAACTGTAATAAATCAGCGGGGTAGGCATAGGGAACCTAGTGTTAAGACATTTCTTTACGTTTATTAAATATTTTATAATATTATCCGATCAGTGGTTTTTAGGAATAAATTTGTATTAGCAAGTATAACATCCACAGATTGTTTTAAATCAAAACAGAATTTAACAAAAGGCCAAACAAAAGTCTAAAAACGCTGAAAAACGATATATAAAATAAAAATATATCCCTTTTCATAAAATTAAGGTGCCCATATCATTAATGTAACGCGAAATCGTCATTTTCGGCTCGATTGATTCGCGAATGGTTAATTTTCACCCAATTAATTCTTTTGTCGACTCGGGCACTTGTTACTGGTAATTATATCGCTTATGAATACACCCTTGACAACTCTGGTAACGTGACGGTTTTAAAATGGAGGCAATTTAAAGCCGATAGCTGAATTACTTGCCAAATAATTGAGGGTATTTCAACAATTGAATATGGTAAATGAGATTTGGGTTGTATTTAGAACGAATAGAAATAAGAATTATAATATTATTCTATTGTTCGACTGTTAACGCGAAAATGCAATATTCAATATTTTCATTAAATAGAGTAAAAAAATTAAAAATCATATATAAATCAGCTTCACGCTGTATCCCGCAGACAGCAGGGTTGGTAGAGGGAACCTAGTGTTAAGACACTCCGTTTCCCGCTTTCTGCCGAATTCTGGAGGCATTGTGATGAGTGGCAGACCCAACGCTGCGCTTTGCCTCGACACTAGAGCGAAGAAATGGAAATATAAACGTAAATAAAAATTTACCCACAACCGTCACGTTACAGTCACATCCTTATACCGCTGCGCCACGACGGTG
>DWGR01000932.1:0-18414 GCA_018247715.1 Heliconius burneyi
TTTGATATATTAGTTTATCTCGATAATATTACAAATATGAGAAAAAAAAGTAACCTATGTTCATCCCGAGACCCTCAAGTATCTCTATATGAGTATTTTATTAAAATTGGATTACGGGTTTGACCCTGATTGCGTAAAAGACAGACAGACAGAGTTACTTTCGAATTTATAATATAGGTATGGAGGTATGGATTAAGCAACCATGGCTCAGTGCGACAGTCTGTGACTGTAGTTGTTTTCAAATGTGATGGTGTCGGCAAAATGAATGTTTTTAAAATTATTTTTATTTCCCAAACAAAGCGCGGCGTTGAGTTCCAGCACTGAATACACAAGATATCCCAAAATTCGGCGGCGCTTGCAGCAGTAACTTAACACCAGGTTCCCTCTGCCTAATTTACCAAAACCTATTACTATTAATGTGAGCCACACACTTTGTTAGTAGTATCAATATATGCACTCAAGTAGTTTCCATGGGGTGCTTCCAGGGGTAGTTTATAGTTAGGTGGAGGGGAAGGAGGTTCGACGTCAATATTTCTCCGTTTCCTATTCTTTTTGTTCCACGGCGGATATGGTATTTTTAAATGTACAGTTTGTATATGAAGTTTGACAGTGTTCTTTTGTGAGAAACGACGGTTGCAATGTGGGCAGAGGTATCGTTTTTCACCTGTGTGTACCTGTAATTTTAATTAAAATGTATGAGGCAAGTACATTTTATTATAAAAATTAATAATATACATGTGGACATTGTAGCGTAGCGTTTGACTTTAACGCGACGATTGTAGAATCAATTTCTAATCGGGGGATGAGTTGTTTCTATTTCCTCACTCTGATAAGAAAACAAAGCGCAGCGTTAAGTTTCGCTACTCAACATATAATATCTCAAAAAAACTAGGCGATTTCCACTACGAAATCAAAAACTTCTAAAAATATAATTTATCAAAGATATCTTACAACAATATGTCTATCTCTATTGTTCTGCATACTGAAGCGTCTATCGCAGTGTGGACACGCGTACGGCTTCTCTTGAGTGTGCGTGCGCATGTGTACCACTAGGTTGGCATATTGCTGAAATTCAAAATTATATATTTATACCTCTAATATTAAGAATAATTATATTTGCGGGATATAGTGTAAGCTATACAACAAAGAAAAAATGTATACTCACGCGCGTCTTATGCCCGCATATGTCACACATGTACCGCTTGAGGTAGGGTGCGCCGGGGTGCTCTGCGTCGTAGTGGCGGGTCGCTTGAGTGTCGTTTAACAGATACTTGTTGCACTAAGACAATAATATTATACGTAAATAGGTTTAGAAACTAAACATTTGTTTTGAGTCTGTAGGCATACGCGTACGAGCACAAGCCTGTCACTGTAACCCGACGGTGGTGGTTTTGATCCCAACTCAAGAGAATGAATTATTATTTTAAATATTTTTGTTTCTCCCCTCTGGCATGAGAAAAGCGCCGCACTGAGTTTCACCACTCAATACGCAATGCAATATTTTCTTCCCATGAGAACAATACACAAAAGTCCAAAAAATAACTAATTTCAGAGCGACCACAACTCATCAACCGTACTATAAACTATATAACACCTACAATTTCACAATTAGATGATGTAGCGCGTCCCATATTGACGACTCCCTTATCAGTGAGACGCGGACCTTCCCTCACGCCCGTGCCCTTTGTGTCGTATGCACTATCGATGTTTGCTTGGATCATTGATCTGTAATTACATTAGAATTAGTATTATTATTAGTTGTCGAGGCAAAATGCGGCGTTGAGTTCCGCCACTCAACACATAATGCCTCCAGAATTCAGCGAAAAGAGGAAAACGAAGTGTTTTAACACTAGATTCCCTCTACCTACCCTACTGTGTGTATATGTAATAACGTAGGGTATAGGTATATTTGTTATTTTGCCATCATGGTTGCCTACATCACTATCATTCAATAAAGAATTAAAATAACAAACATAAACATTTATTTTATAATTGAAAACAGCCACCAACCAGTATTATAATTAACTACTAACATTTAAATTCACTTCATAAGCATGTTAAAGTAACTTCTATTGTAATAAAATTATTTTTATATTTGTATATATTTTATGAATTTTCTCTATTATCATAACTTACAGTACAGTCGACTTGTTGTGGTCCTAAAGTTAGTTGTGATGATTGAGCAGATTTAATTTTACGTTTTTTTTACATTTCATAATTTTTTTCTGAGTACACAATGCGCAAAAGTTCAGAAAACCTAATTTCAGAGCGACCCATAGACCGTTCTGTACTTTGGTCATAAAATAAATATATATATAGATAAAATTTACCGATTAGTTTCAGCGTGTTTATTAGAAGAGCCAAGATGAGTGTTGAAAGCCTCTTCATCACGGAACTGCACTCGACACTCCGCGCAGTACAACGGATTATTAGGATCAACTTTGCCTGGATTTTCTTCTACTTCCTATATAAAGAAATAAATATTTTCAATTAAACTCTTTAACCTCATTATTCGCATATATATAGTATTATACAGTTTTGGACATCCCATATTTCGATCACTTTGCAGTAGTCAGTGACTACCCGTGGTCACTTACCGTACCACAAAATGTAATGATGGTGGAGCTCAATGATCTTATTAAATAAATGTTTGTTTATATATAAATGCATATTTAAAAAAATAATAAAAGTTATTATTTAAAGGATGATTCACCTTGAAATCACATCAATATTCACAACTCATTATCATAAATAGTATTAACATATATTAATATATTATGATAGTATGTATTTTCTCAAATATTATATGTATTAGGATTTAATATGATATGTAAGTTTATTTACACCACCCACTCTATTTTATTACAAATTTCCTAACCCAAAGGTTGTCTGGTAGAAATCGATGATTCGCGAGAAGAACGTGTGTTGTGTTAATTGTCTTTTTTTATATTGTATGTTTTATTTTTCCTAATGAGGAATTGTGTGTTACGTTCCCACACAACCCGGGAATCGCTGATCAAGGCTTCCCAGAACATTTCCCACGCTACATAAGTAGAATTCATATAACATATAACAATTCCAAGATCTTTATAGATCTTGGAATTGTTATATGAATCCCCGCATCATTTCGCAACCATTGTTATAATTAAAATTAAACGTAATAAATAAAAATAATGTTTAATAGTCATAGATAAAAACTGGATCAAACAGTTTTTTTTATAAAATAAATGTAGTGGAAAATTTTTCATATCATTTTGGCAACCTAAGCTTACATAATAAATATTACAAAAAAAACTAACCTCTTTACTATGTGTTTTTAGTTTGTGTATATGAAGGCCAGTGACACTAACAAAGCTGTGTCCACATAGATGGCATATATTTGTAGATGGATGCATTTTACGAATATGTCCCAATTTTGTTGATTCTTTTCTAAAAAAATTAAACCAAAGTTATACACTTGTTACAATTTATTTGATTTGTTAGAATATAAGACTTTCGAGTTTGATGCCATCAGAGTTTGCACAGTTCCCAATAGGTGCAGGTTCAAATCTTTATGTTTCTCTAAGTGTAGAATGGCACTTTAAAAATGTTGTCATCTTTACGTTTCTTTCAGATACTCCATTCTACACTTTCTGCCTCGATTCGAGACATTGCATCGTAAGTGGTGAAAATGAATGTCGTGCTTTATTTTAGCAAGACAGTGAAATGAAAATAATTTATTTCCCCTGATGAGGATAGAACCCACAACCATCGCGTTTATAGTGGGACACTGTCCCAATGTGTCATCATAACTTTATGATATATTATGTTAATTTTAAATATGAATATAAGTTTTAAATATGTTAATAATCTTTAATGTATAAAAAAACTCACGAGAATTCTTTCTTGCAATGAGGACAAGGGTAGATGACTTTTTTGTGCCAGTTGTAATGTATTTTTGCTTGACCTCTGTAATAACATTGAGAAATATGTACATATGTGTTACAATTTAGTAGCCACATGTTGTTTTTTTTAAATATGAAGATTGTTCGTTCCTATTTTAGTAAAATTTGGTAAATGTAAGACATTATATTAATGAGTCATGAGATAAGGTACCATTAAAAAGTTCTGTGACAATAACTACCTAACGAGAATATTAGTATAAGAAATGCTTTATATTTATAAGAAATCTGCAAAATAAGTCTGTCTAATAAAAAGCCAAATTTTGCAGGTTAAAACAGGCACACCGAAGGTTTCGTCTTTCACCTTCAGGTCCAACATCAAACCATTAAGCTTTGTCATTTGACCCATGTATAATTGTTAAATTGAGAGTAGTGTGGAAATAAAATTATTAAATAATTAATTTCTCCACGCGGGAATCAAACCCACAATCGTGTTTCAGAACAAAATTTGTAATATTATTAAATCAGCTTGACGCTGTATTCTGCACATGGCAGACAGGGTAGGCAGAGGATACCTAGTGTTAAGACATTTCGTTTCTCATTTTCCACAGAATTCTGGGGTCATTACATATAGAGTGGCAGAGCTCAACGCCGTGCTTTATAGCGACACTAGAGTGTAGAAATGCATATATTCATTTAAGCAAATATTTCATTTCCTCTAGTGGGCATCAAACCCACAACCAGTTGCGTTAACAGTGCACCCCCCTGCACCACGACTGGGACAATATAATATTATTGTAAACAAAAAAAAACAATATTTACCTATTAAAACAAACATATCCGCACATTTGGCAGGTATACTTGTAAATATGACATCTGGTCATGTGCTTATACATTTTGGCTGTGTTGGGGCAGTATGTCTTGCATGTATCACATTGGAGCTCGCCTGAGATTGACTATAATATGAAAAAATACTAGTAAAACCTATGTATGTTTACAATTAATGATTTCACTACATCTAAGTAATGTAAAATTTAGCAAAATTATAATAATATGGTAATGATTTACGTATTGCAATAATTGTAAAATATTAATAATGGATACACATTTACGGGTGATTTTTATTGATAGTTACAGTACATATTATTTTTTTTATTATAAAAGCATAAATAACAACCTACAATGAAAATAAAATATTCTTTGAACAGTAATTTAAATATTTTTTTACTCGAAAAAATTACTTACAGGATCATGTTTCTTCAAATGTGTTTCATATGTCGTAGCAACTCTAAAACCTTTATAACAATATTCACATTTGTATGGAGAATCTATATAGTTCTTGGTCTTCTGTCTGTCTCGTATCAAAGCGTATTGTTCTTCTTGACTGACAGCAGAGAGTATTGGAAAATCTTCTGGATCACCAGTCTTTGGTTCTAATTGTCTGATGGCAGATTTGTGCTTCCGTCTTCCTTTTGTAAGTCTTGATGAACGAGTACGTTTCTGTGATATTTCGGTGAAATGACCCCAATAGTAATGTCGTTTTGCTGAATGCCTGTAATTTCAATTTTATTATCTTTTTTTTATTTTTGATTTATAATGATATTTACAATTTTTTGTTTTGCATTTCTGTCCATTAACTGAGAAAAGAAATCATTCAAAGCCACGGCTGAAAACTAGGGCTGTTTATAACTTGAAATAGTAGGATAAAGTGGCCAAAAAGTATCTAGTACATTAATATATTTTCCACTTTTTATAAATTATACAAATACTTTTATTGCCACTTTAGCTCCTTTAATAACTCATAGCAATGGGGGACAAAATGTTGTATTTTGTCCAAACATACAAAAAAACAAAAAATAATTTAAATATTAGTAAAATAATTTAAATAGTAGTTTACGTGGGAATCAATCTGACTACCCTTGTATATATATGTATTTGACTAAAATCCATTTTTTTTTCTGAAGAACTTAAGATTTACTATGTCGTTATAGATCATTTTCCCGCCGTCATTGTCAAAAGGCAATAAATATATATATTTAATAAAGAATATTAATGACAGTAAAAACATATTATAAATCCTCCCGATTCAACTTAAAATTAATAGCTCACCTATCAAAGTTTACCTCAGGGCACTTCTTACATAAGTATTTGTACATATGTTTTTCTGTCATATGTGATTTTAAAAGCAGTTCAGATCTGTAGTAAAACTTGCACAGCGAACACGAAAAAGTGCCACTAATACACTGAAAATGTAAATATTTATCAAGCAGTTTCACGCTTTTCGCACATAGATGGACAAGCAGAGTGAACCTGATGTCTTAATGTTCCATTGTCGAGACATTGCATGTTGAGTGGCAGACTTTATGTGGTGGTTTGTCTGCCAGAACAGTGAAATGGCAATAATTTTAATATAATCATTATCCAAATGGGGATTGAACCCAAAAACATCGCACTCATAGTGAGATCCTATCCCTTTATACCACAATGGTAATATGGTAATATAACAATATTGAGAATTTCAAATAGTTCTATATTTATGAATAAATTTTCTGTTAACTACCTATAGATGTTATATGACAACTTTTGGATTAAATTAATCTTGTGAACTTTTAAAATGGCGTTATCTATGTACATACAAGGTAATATTCATTATTTATATTTTTTCATTTTCTCTCTTTATCTCATATATAGCAGGGTAAGCAGAAAGAACCTAGTTTTGAGACACTCCTTTTTTCCCTTATCAGGGCAGGGAAATTAAATTGATTCATCCCACATGTCAAGGTTGTAGGCAATCAAACCTACAACCATGACATGTGACATAGCCCACAATTTGTTGATACTTATAATAAAAAAAAATCATGAAAACAATTTCATTTTAAATCTATTAAAAAAGTTTAAAAAATATTTACCATGTCATGCATTCGCATATGAGCTTTTAATCTGTACTGACTGTTATAAGTTTTTTGACATACTTCACATGAAAACTTTCCTTGGAAAAGCATTTTGTATACTTCAACTGCCGCTTTAGCTTCTTTTGTAGATATTGGCACTAATGTAGCATACTCCTCTTCTAATTTATCTCCATTTATATCAACTTGATTATCCAATTTTCTTTCAAAGTCATTATCAAATTCATCATTTTGTATATCACAATCATCAAAATCATCATAGTAGTCATCATCTTTTTTTTCATACAGTTCAGTTGGTTCAGCAAATGTTTCATCAGGCTTAGTAAGAGATTCATCTTCCTGCTTTATACTATCTTCTAAGTCCACCCAAGGCTTTGTTTTTTTCTTGGGTATTTCAAATAAAAGTTCATTAGTAGTAGTAGTGTATTGAAATATGGGTATATTATCAACTTCTTTTGCATCATTATGTCTATGTTTCTTTGTTTTGGACTTGACAAACTCATATTTTGTTCTATAATGATCTAGTGCCAAATAAGAGAGGCTTGGCTCTAGATTTGTTATGTTGTGGCTTAACTCTTCAAGAACAGTGTGGGTTATCTGAAAAAAAAAAATAGAAATATAGTATATACAATATTTATATATTTATAAATATCATAAAAATGACTTGAATCAATTATAAGTACTTACTTTTTTATCCCTATCAAATGCTTCTCTGAGTGCATAGTATGAATGTTGACATTTATCACGGAACTTCTTAAAATTTCTAACATAAGCCATACATTGATAACATAAATATTCAGGTAGACCATTTTGACTGTAGGTCTAAAATTAAAAAAAGAAGAGATAATCCATGTGTTAACAATATAACTCTTTTTATTATAAGAATTTAGTTTTTACTAAGAAATAAATTTCTAATAATGACAGTGTTTTTAAAAGCTTTTATTTAACTTGCAATGGTTGTGTGTTAGTTTGAGTGAAATCAATGAGCTCAATTTTTAAGTTGATATCTCCAACAGATTGAGCTGAAATTTTGTATACATGTTTAGTTTGGATGACAATGCATGATAAAACGTCATTTTAAATCTAATATGGCGGACCATCCAATATGGCGAAATAGTTATTTTTAATGTACTTCTAATGGGTATTAAAGAAAAAGAGAGAGCAACTCGAAAAGTAATGTGATGTCATTCTAAATCCAATATGGCAGACCATCCAAGACAGCTGATTTTTAGTCTTCTTCTACAATATGGATATCAAAGGACTCATTGAGAGTAACTCGTAAAATAATGTGACGTTTTTCTAAATCTAATATGGCGGAATAGTTATTCTTTCTGCACATCTGCAATACAGCCATCAAATAAAAGGGTTTGCCGCGAATAATTAGAAAAATAATGTGACATCTAGTATGAGAAACCTAGCCAGCGGTAACTAAAAAATAAATTGAAAGCACAAAATATTTTTTAAAAAAAAGCTTTTATTTAAAGAGGCCTTTGTGGCACAGCGGCACCAGGTGTGACTGTAACACAACGGTTGTGGGTTCCATCCCCACTCAAGGAAGTGAAATATTTAATTACATTTATAATTCCATTTCTTCGCTCTGGTATAATACGGAAGGCCTCCAGAATTCAACAGAAAGTGGGGAAGGGAGTGTCTTAACACTACATTCCTTCTGCCTACCTGCCTGCTGTGTGCAGGATACAGCGTAAAGCCAATTTTAATTTCTTTTATTTAAATGCTCTAAAAAGGAGATAATATTTTTTTCTTTTAAATTTAAACTATCAACTCATAACCTTATTATACACAAATTATATAATTTATTAAAGTAGTACTAACTACTTTAAATATATAAAATCTGCTAAGTTTAAAATTTTAGTTCCATTTTAATTAAATATTGATTAAAGTGACAAGCTTTTCTGACCATATCAATTATGTATAATGAAATTATGATTTGATAGTTAAAATTTAAAAGAGAAAAATATTTTCTCCTTTTTAGAGCATTTAAATAAAAGCTTATACTAAAAAAAGGTTTTTTGCTTTTAATTTATCTGAATTTAGAACAACAATTATGAAAATAATATTTATAACTTTATATAAAATTTTATGTAACAAAATCTACATTTGTAATTTTCTTAACTGTTTTATTTGTTTCATATAAATAAATATACATCATATTATTTTTCAAAGACTTTAATTCTAATTAGCAGCTATTTTGAAACTGCTTCTGCTTCTGCTAATTCTACAAATTATTTAAAGACGTTTTTACTTAGAGAATTAAAACATATATTTTTAAATAATTCGTAATTTCATACTAAAATATAGTAGGTTTACATGTAATACAAAAACCTACCATTAAGCCCGAAACCAAATTATATTCATGTCTGAGTTGGTCTGTGTTCAAACTGTAAATTTTAACATTAGATTTCAAGCATACAGTACATGCTTTTATGCCAAACATAACGATAATTTATATTTACATTGTTATACATTAGAATCTGTATTTAATTCAACAACAAGCCACTGATACCAAGCATCAATCAAATAGCGTAGTCGAACTTCTATAGAAGCTGTCAAAACAGATGTCATTATACAAACAACGTTTAAAAGCTGAAATATAGTAAAGAAAAATAAATATAATACCGTAAATATATTTTTTTATAAACGGAGTCAAACTAGTTTAATTTTCGTTCTAGTATATGTATATTTTAAAGTTCAAGATAAGTATCACATAGAAATTGTAGTTGTGTTTAATGCATGTATCATATTTAAATGAAATACTTAAACTAACAGCAAGATCTTTGATTTTTACGATAATTACACATTTTAATATTTATTTAAATATTAAATTATTCAATATTAAATGTAATAATCGTTACCCGAATAATCGCGTGTATTTAGTATTATACATTTTTAGAAACCCGTCGTTTTGAACACTTTGCATTGCTTTAGTTCGTGGTCACGGATAGTCCTATGGGATAGACTGAAGTGGCATCCATCTGTCACTTAACATAATTATTAACTACTAGCGGACGCGTGCAGCTTCACCTGCTTATTTGCACCCTTAGGGGTGAATTCTAATAAATTATAGCTGTACGTACGTCTTACTTCAGTCAGTGAGAACATATCCTTTTATATATATACTAGCGGACAGGCGCAGCTCCGCCTGCTTATTATTATGAGTTTAAATTTAATATTTTATAGGAATCACTGACGATTTAAAGATTTTTCCACCCCTTATTTGCATCCTTAGGGGGTGAATTTTGAAAAACCACGAAATACGGGTTCAATGAACTATTTTTGAGTCTGAATTTCAAATTTTATAAAAAATAGTAGCTGAATTTAATAAAATCCATACAAACATTCAACCCTTATATTTTTAGGCGTTACTTACCCTTTACTACTTACCCTTTTAGGGTTGAAATTTTTCAGTATCTCTTCTTAGTGGATGTCCTGATTACGAAAATAAACATCTGTTCTCAAATTTTACGTTTCTACCATCAGCGGTTTTTTTTTTTTTCGAACTTGACATTAATGCTGTTAGCCTTCGTGGCTTTTACAGCGACACCGGTTGGTTAGGGAAGAGGGTGCTCATTCCCTGAAGAATAAACAGGCACTGAATGGCTGCCTGTGAGAATAAGGTCAAAAGCTAAAGGGGCGCCCCCTGGCGGGGCTCGAACCTCGGCCTTTAACCTTTGAGCGGACTGGGCATCAGCGGTTACGGCTGTGCGTCTTATATATCGCCGCGGTCTTTATATGCCGCCAAGGGTTTCTTTGTTACCTCTTATATCGCCCTGGATTCTTGCAATTTGAGCTGACTATATCCTGCCTTCTTTTGTGGTAGGTTTAAGACTTCAAAGTTTTCCAGCCGTCTTCTGCATCCATTGTATTTCAATAGCCTCGCAGTTTATGCCCTTACGAGGGCTTGTCATTCGTAAATATAATTGTTTTATCACCTGTATGCTACTCATTCTTGAAATCAGAGATAAGCCACAATCACATTTGTGTATATGCCTGCATACTTCAAAGACATGTTACTTTTCACTGATCTCATGAATTGGCTCACTTTCTTGATAAACTTAAAAATAAATCATATAAGCCTAACAAACACGTGGTCTGAAAGTTATGACTGCCATTCCGTTTTACTGCCTTCACATGTAGTAGAAGTGCCGGCTGTCTCTACTGCGGGTAACTTAATTAGTCTTTTGAGTTTTGTCAACGCTGACGGCGAACTGAAAGCTTGCCATTGTTCACCTTTTGAAGCATGAGCTTAAGCTTATGCACCTTTTGAAGGTATGAACCTTAGGTGTCCAAAAGTCTTACAAACCAGTCTTAATTATTTTATAGGCAAATAAGGCATTTGGTGGCAAAAAAATAATTGAAGTTGTAAAGTTTATATTTATTTTATTTCATCAATATTTAAATTTTTTTACAAATTCACATGTACATTGAAAACTTATGAGCGAAAGTTATTTCTATATTACCAAAAATTTTTGAAGATAATCTCTGGCTTTTATAGCATGTAATTTGGAGGTATACTTATCGAAAAAATGTAAAATTATAATAATAGAACACTGTTTACAGCCACAAGCCTATCCTACAGCCCCATAATGTTTTTGGTTGAAAATGTTAATCTATTGGCAACATCTTTTATTTCATTCGTACGTGGCAAATGGAATGTTGCAGCCCTCTGTAAGGGCTAGGCTCTTTCATCATGGACCCCATGGACTTTTTCTTATATAGTTCCCGAAAAAATGTTACATTATTGTTAAGCCACTTTGTTTTGTTATAAATATGAAAGACTACACAAACAATACAAAGTAAATAGTATAAATATACAACAGTAACAATAATGTACATAATTAAAACAAAACTTATCTTAAACAAATGTAATAAGTTGAAATTACTAAAATTTCGCAAAGCTTATCTTAAATTAGCTCTCTAATAGAATTACAGTAGAAAAAATAAATTTGTCACATTTAACATGCTTTTTTACTAAAAAATTATAACATATCACTCTAATCTAAATTTTATGTTTAGGTATCTCATCTATATCTATATTAATATCTTCTTTACCTACAGGCTCTTCCAAGTCAATTGTTTTATGTATATGGTTGGTAAATTTGTGTACTGGAACTGTCAGAGCATTCGAGTCCTCTTTTTGAAAATATGAGTATTTTTTCAAAGGACTTTGTGGTGAGTAATTCTTTGGATTGGTAAATACAGTTTCACCAGCAGATGCATTCGATAGCAGCATTGGCCAAAGAAATAAAGCATTAAATCGCTCCATTAACAGAAAAGTTTCCTCTTTTAGCAGAATATTTCTTCTTAATACTACATTGATATTCAATAAGTTATCAGCTTGGGCTTTCAGAGTAATATAAGTCATTAACTTTCTACACCCTGTTATTGTGGCATAATGTGGTGGAAGCACATGTGCTAAAGGACCTAATGAAGTACCCCCCCATATATCAGGTGGACTATCAATAGTTATTTCTTTTTCCCCATCCTGTTTAGAATAGGACTTAACTTTAACAGTTACAATTTCTGGGTCTGGATCTAGCAGGCCTTTGTATATTTTACTGTATGGACTATGCAAAAATTTTGTTTTATTCAATTTTGTTCTTAGTAAGAGTAAAAGCTTACGTAAATTCTGAACATTGCAGCTTTTCGGACAATTTTGTGAGTTATCTTCTTCATCAGAGTCTTCAATATATGGTTGGAACCTCTTTGCTTCTTCCTTTCTCACGTCCTCTGTTACCAGTGTAGCCACTATAGCATCTTCAATGACTTGTTCAGGTGAATCTTTATTTATTTTTTCACGTTTTTTATTTATTACTTCTGATTGTATTTTTGATTTTAATCCTTGTATGGCTCTGTTTAAGTCTTCTGATGAATGTCCATGACCTAATCGTCGCGCACCACGTCTCGGTGCTTTAGCAATATCAATATTAGGGTTTCTTCTCATCCAGTTTGACAAGGTCAAATATCTTGAGCGTATATTCTGTCGATCTTTACCTGGTAAATGTTGGGTGATACTGGAGTAGTTAATAGATATATCTTGATTTGCCATTAATTGAATTAATTTTCGGTCCTCCTCTATTGTCCAAACAGTCGATATTCGTTTTTTTGCTAAAACTTGATATCGAACCCGACACTGAGTTATGGACCGGCCTGGTAAAAACTTTGTCATTTTCTTAAAATTTAAACCAAAATTGTCAACACATGTTAGTATCACAGCATCTTCTTCTGCTAAAAATCTGCCTTTCCTAAGCTCTTCCAGCCTAGAATATTTATTATAAATTTGTATTTTAGTCCGATTTTCCATTGAGGCTGCTACTTTGCCCCATGGAATGTAATTATCTTCTTTATAATATTCTATCAACCTTTTCAGATATTCTTCCTCCTCTTTTGTCCATCTTCTGCCTGTAAAAGTATTACTCATATTTGTCCTAAAATATACAAAACATTGATAATTTGTTCTTCCAGTGTCCAGTATTGAAGCAATTTTATCCCAGTCTTGTAAGTTTTGATCAAAAGATATTTTTTGCAGTGCCATGTGCTCTGCCTTTGTCCAAGCATTTTTGTTAATAGATGGGTGAAGAAACAATTTCCACAATGATTTATACTCTAAGGCACTATGTCTGTGACTTAATTTATTTGCAACATAATCCCAATCATATTCCTGTGCAATTGGTAATGCCAAGTCTTTAAGTTGCATTTTACTAACTTTGTTCAATTCTTTGTCCAACATGGAAATCTTTTTATCATTATTTTTGGTCTGTTTAGCTTTGTCTTCTCGTTTTAGATCAGCAATTTTTGAATTAATTTGTGCTTTTCTCTTCTCTTGAGACATTTTCAGAAGTAAATTCAAGAATTGGCTTTTGTCACTAACAGTCCAACCAGGAACTGATACTATGTTAGAAAAATCATACATCTGTGACTTAGCCATAAGCAAGGTATCTTCATTATCAGGAGCTGGGAAATTTGCTTTGTCTTTAAAATAGGGTTTGCCACAACTTACATAGCGGAATGTTTCTACTCTATCAAATCTATCATTATTAATATCTGTTCCTTGAATATCACTTAATTTCTGTCGGCATTCAAGTAACCGTGAGTGTAAAACTTTCTCCAGCCTCCGCAGCTTTTCATCACACATTTTATTAAGTGCCAAAGCTGTTTCAATTTTAGAGTATTCTTCATATTTAGAGTTTACTGTGATGTAGCTATTTGTCGAAACATGAGAAACGGAGGAACCGGAAGCAGCGAAGTGTGCTTCGTCATCACCTAACGCTGCATTAAGTTGTGCAAGGTCCTGCATTTCATTTTCTTCATCACTATCATTTTCCATTTTAAAATCACTCATATTGATAATATTTTATACGCAATTATTCGTGAACTGATGCTGTTAGTATATATTATTAACAAAAAATGTAAAAAAATTAAATTACATTTTTTGACAGAAAAATATATACATACATATCACCAGCAAGGAACATGTATAGCAAGGAACATGATATATAGAATGTAGATTGATTGATTTCTTGCTTTATGGCGTTTCGAGCGTATAGAATGTACTCTACTCTGTGATATATACTGATCACCAGTGACATTGACAAGTGGCAAACAGAACTAGTGACACGAATAAAAGTATCGATACTTTGGCTACCGAGTATATTGCATTTCGATACCGATAATTTTGTACTCGATACTTTTTATTCGATACTTGTACTTACCAAGTACTTTTTATAAGCTATCGTATCGAATAAATTACAAGCTTACTTGATTTTTTTTTTTTTGCTTTTGTGACAATTGGCAACATTGATAAGGCAAAAGCGGAACGCCATCATGTTATTCAACTTCAATCTTCCAATATTCCTTACTTTATCGTCGTTGGTCATTACTTGTTAATAGCATTGTGATTTGTGAAGAAGGTGTAGCTATTTTATCATTTTCCAAAATTTTACAGGTTGGCACGTGAATATTTAGCAATTCCCGCGAATTCTGTGCCCTCTGAGAGATTATTTTCAAAAGCTGGTATGACATTGACAAAAACTAGAAACCGCCTATCACCAAAATGGCTTGAAAAACCTTTATTTTTTTTTTGAATGATTGTACGAAGAATTTGTGAAGAAGGGATTTGTAAAATTTTAAAATATAAAAACATATAATTTGAGAATTGTTTTTTTAAATATTATTTTTATGAAATTTTTTTTTTAAACAATTTTAAACTTTGTATACTTTAAAGAAAAAAAAAATAACTCATCGATAATTAATATTGTCTATAAGTAAACAAAAAGCAAAGCCTTTAATTTCTAGTCGTGCTGCCTTATAAAAACCTAACTTTAGTTTCATAAATATCACCTTAATTGATCAACGACCTCCGCCATTAAGCTATTAATAAATATTATCTTACATTCTAATAACAGTACTTGGTTCAAAGTAGCCCTTTGTTTATTTAAGTTTTTTTTCTCAATCTTTATATATGTCGAAAATCCCTTAGTGGGTGTCCACGCAACTATTTGTAAGTTCCGTTCTAATATTAAGGACTGACTGTCTGACATTGAAGTTGACGTATTCGCGTTAGGTCGTAAGAAAATTGGACTATATTGTAATAGGTGAAGGCAGTATTTAAACTGGGTCTCTTTTAAACATGCATTTTTCTGTTGTATAATATTATCTTTTTTTTACCGTACAACCTCTTTCGTGTATTCTCCATGCAACGTGACATTGGCGAAGTGATTTTGTGCTCTACTGGCACGCTCGGAAAGCGGTATTCAAAAGAACAGAACAGAAAAGTACCTTGAGGTATCGATATTTTCGTTCCGATACTTTTATGAGTACAATACTTTTTTTTCGATACTAGTTATGAGTAAAGTATCGATACTTTCCTTTCGATATCATGTCCATTCACAGAACACATTTACTCAAGCGGCAACGGCCAACGACTGTTATTCAAGTTTTTTTTAAGTTTTGGTTTTTTAAGTTCTATTGGCTTCGCAAATGCCGTATACAAAAGAAAAGACAAAGGAGATATTATTGATTGATCAGTTAAATAAAACTATAAAAAAATAGTTTTTTTTATAAATTAATAAATAAATTATATGTTACAAAAAATTAAATATTATTAGTATGTAGTTAATAAAAATTTGATCAATAAACTAATTTCATAATAGGATTTTTTCTTCAATGAATCAAAAGAAAATATTATTTTCTTTTTTAGTCTTGTATTATTATTTATGAACTTAAAACGACACTATATTGTTCCATGCTTGGTTCCTTCTTCCTTCATTACATGTTTATTTATGTGGTAAAAATTGGCGGAATTTTGTGAAATGTTTGTTTTTTTATATTAAATAAAAATCTATTTAAATTTAATTACAGAAGTGATTTAATTACAGAGTGAGAAGAAGTGATGGGTGAGCCTGGAATAATTAGAAAATTAGATGAGGAGGTTGTAAATCGAATCGCTGCTGGTGAAATAGTTCAGAGACCTGCAAATGCACTAAAGGAATTAATAGAAAATAGGTAACATATTTCACGTTAACATTATCTTTAAAATCAGCAATCAGCGTTTTATATTGAAATTAAATTAATATTTTTATACAGTATGTGCTTTTCGACATTATTATATTTTAAAATTTTGAAAAGCATATAATGTCTTTTTTTTATGGAAAAAGACATGGCTTTATAAGTAATATGTATGACTATTCTTACTGTTTTCTTACAGTTTAGATGCACAATCTACAAATATTATAATAAGTGTCAAAGCTGGCGGTCTAAAATATTTGCAGGTATTTATATACACACTAATATAACATTGTAATATAATAAGATAAGCATAGGACAATATTAAGTACTTTTAACATATTTTAGATACAAGATAATGGAACTGGAATCAGAAATGACAATCTAGATATAATTTGTGAACGGTTTACTACATCAAAATTGAGAGAGTATGAGGATTTGCAAGCTATTAGTACCTATGGTTTTAGGGGTGAAGCATTAGCTAGTATAAGTCATATTGCTCATTTGACCATTCTTACAAAGACTGCAAATGCTGTATGTGCTTATAAGTAAGTTAATTAACAACATTAATCATGTATTCCAAAGACAAAGGCTTTTGACCACTGGGATCCCAAGTTTACCTACACTACCTGCCTACCCTACTATGTGTGAGATATAGTGTGAATCTCAATGTGTTTCAAATTGAGACAGTTGTTGTGCAGTGAAACAGTGTCTAACAGTGTAAACCAGATTAGTATGGGCCCAATTCACTCAGGGGAATTAATTGTTTTAATTTCTTTTACCACAATCATTTTTGTGATAGCTGCAAGAAAGCTTATAAAAGTAATGTAATGTTTCTAAAATTTATATTAAGACAGTTTTATGAATGATTAATTATGAATTAATATAAAAAAATTGTGTCAGTTTGTTTTACATTAAAAAATAAAATCTTTTCAGAGCATCTTATGAGAACGGTAAATTAAAAGGACCAATAAAAGCATGTGCTGGCAACAATGGAACTCAAATAACAGTTGAAGATCTATTTTACAATGTGATTGCAAGAAAAAGAGCTTTAAGGAGTCCTAATGAGGAATATACACATATTATGGAAGTTGTAGGTGGTTATGCCATACATAATAATAATGTAGGATTCACATTGAAGAAGTTTGGTGAAAATACTGATATTAAAACTCCCATTAAATCATCTATTATTGAAAATGTTAGAATTGTAAGTACTTTTTAGCTACATTTTTTAGACAGTGAATATAGGGTTAACACATTACATATGTGACAAACCATCCAATTAACAGCCTCAATCGTAATTCATTGTTACATCTTAATAACAAAATAAATGCTTGAAATGCAGCAATGGATCCTGAAAATAAAATATTCATTTATGTTATAACATAATGCATTTTTGACTTTATTGTTGTTCTTTATTTATGACGTTCTGAGTGTGCCAGTCCAGCACTAATGACTTTGTCGATGTCACATTGCTTTGAGTTTATTACAATATATACTAACATTTTTCACATTTTTAAAATGTTATTCAACACTAAGGAACGAAAAATACTTATTCTAAATAAGTATTATACTAACATTGCTTTCTTTAATGTTAAATTATTTTTTCTTAAATAGTGGCAAGAGTCAATATAACCAGAAATGCAAAATATGATTACACAGAGACTTATGACAGAAAATTATTTCAATAAAATTTAACCTCATTCCCGCAATTTATAGTTTACTTTCAACTAGAGTGTAATGGATAATGAAATATTTTACGCCATATGCATTGGCCACAAGAAATCAACTGTATTCTTATGACAATAACATTTAAAATTTGCCCTTCTGCCTACCCTGCTGTGTACAGGATACAACTTGCTGATCGAAGCTTATAATAGCTCAATTTCAATTGACTTATATATTATATATGATTGATTGAAATCATACTACAGATTTAGTTTATATATGCTTTTTTCTTTATTTTTATTTTACTGTCATTTATTTTCTAACTCACGGCCATAGTAAATTTTTAGATACATGGAAATTCAATAGCTCGTGAATTGTTGGAAATCAAACTGAATGATCCTACACTTAAAATGTCCCTTCATGGGTTCATAACA
>DWGR01000933.1:0-18399 GCA_018247715.1 Heliconius burneyi
GTGAAGGCCTCCTCCATCCTCTTCCATTCCTCTCTATTTTCTGCTGCAGATGTCCAATTTATTCCCGCAATGTCATCAGCCCACTGATATATAAAGAAAATTGAAATCAAATCAATAATAATGAATGGAAGATCTAAAAAATCCCATGTGTTTAATTTATAGATATCTTCTGCATTTCACGTTGCAATTCGTTTTCGATTTTCTGCCAATTTAAACACTAAACGTTGGATAGCGGTATATACTCGTATTTCTGTAGGTATTTGTGTGAGTGTAAACGAGACAGGTTGTATGTCAAAATCGGCTTCACGCTGTATCTCGCTCACATCAGGGTAGACAGAGGGAACCTAGTGTTAAGACACTCCGTTCCCCATTTTCTGTCGAATTCTGGAGGCATTGCGTGTGGAGCGGCAGAACTCAACGCCGCGCTTTGCCTTCACCAGAGCGAGGAAATGTTAATATAAATTTAAATAAATATCTCTTCCAGTGGGGATCGAACCCACAACCAGTCGCTTGTGGGCTCGATTTATAGTCACACTCTGTACCGCTGCGCCACAACTGGCCTCAATTTAATATTTTAATTTCTTCACTCTTCAATATTTTCATTTGTTCACAGGCAAAGCGGGGCGTTGAG
Organism: Heliconius burneyi; assembly: GCA_018247715.1. Classification (NCBI taxonomy): domain Eukaryota; kingdom Metazoa; phylum Arthropoda; class Insecta; order Lepidoptera; family Nymphalidae; genus Heliconius; species Heliconius burneyi. The sequence continues at coordinate 632 of DWGR01000933.1, forward strand.
TTCCATCATTCAACCCGCAATGCTTTAGACGAAAGCTTTAGGGAAAGTGGAAAACGGAAGTGTCTTAACGTTAGGTTCCCTCTGTTTACCCCGCCATGTGCGGGATATAACGTGAAGCTTTAAAAAAGTAGTTGATGTGTATTATTTATTTTGAACATTCCTCTGGGTGATTTGAATTCCATTCCATAGCTCATTGTCAGACATGTCCCAAATAATCGATAATTTGGTGAACTCTAGATACCAATAAAATGTAACTTAGGCCTTTAACTTCACCTAAATAATAAATAAACCCATCATCTGATTCGATCTAAGCCACAATGACGTCATATTTTTTTGCTAGAAACAATAAAACACACGAGGTCAAAATTTTAGCGGAAGAAGCTACTGAACAAATAGATCGTAAGCTCGCTCGCTCGAGTTTGTTAAAATCGAATACTAAACTACTTGAGATAGTGTTAATGGAAAGTGTGATATTTTTAACCGAATTTCAAAAGAAGGAGGTTCTCAATTCCTCGGAGTCTTTTTTTTTAAATTAAAATGTCAACATCATTTTTTTTGCGTTTAATTAATGCTCTATGAACAGATCTAACGAATATCAGTTTTCTTTTTATTTAAGTATATTTTTTTAGCTATTACAATAGTATATGTACTGTTAGTGTAACCTACATTATGCTACACTAATTTGTTTATTGCAAAAAAAATTAACAATACATTTATTAGTTGTATAATTTTTTTATCTTGTGTGTGTAGTCGATATGACGACTTCACGTGAGACTGGCTTGGCAAAGGAGCAACAAGCGTGCGAGTGTAAACTCGACGGTTCTGGGTTCGATTCCAAGTCGGGGGAATGAATAATATTTTTATTTCCTCGCACTGATAACGAGGTAAAGCTTTGCGTTTAAATCCTCTGCGTGATGAGTTGCCCCAAGAATTCGGCGGAAAGTAGGGAACGGAAGTGACTTAATAGGAACAGAGTATCTTGAAAACAGGTTCCCTGCCTTAATGTGCGCCATACAGCGTAAAGATTCAAATTAACTACACACTAAAATGACAATCCTATATTGTTACAGCTGGTGCAGCTACACTAAGGATACTCTTGAGTTTTGCCGTAGGAGGTCTTCTAGGGGACGTGTTCTTACATTTGCTGCCGGAAGCTTGGCAACACGACCTCGCTGCCACAAAAGGTAAAGACATAATAATATATTTTGAGGAAAATCAACTGATAAACATTTATTTAGGTTTGATCAAATGTTGATTTTTTGTAAGAATAGAGTTTTTATAATAGCAATTGCATGTTGTTTTTGAAACTAATTAAAAAAAAACAACGATAAAGAAATTTTATAATGCTATGATAAGTCAGATGTGTTCGTAATTTAAGACATTACTTGAAGTTATAGTTAAAAAGCCCAAGTTTAATTTTACTGAATAGCAATGGATTTCTTTGTTGTTTTCTCTTTTTTATCCCCGCACGCTTAACTGTTAACACAACAACAGCTATTAATTATGTTAAAAATGCACTCAAAATTTTAACGAATTCTTCACTTTTATTAAGATAAATGATTTGTAATATAATTTATTACTATAACTACTACTTTAGTTATAGTAATAAATTATATTGGTGGTGGTGTAGCGTCACAAGCGAGAGGCTGTAAGGGCGTCAGGTTTTGGGTTCTATTCCCACTCGAGCAAATGATTTATTAATATTCCTCTCTGTGGTAACGAGATAAATCGTGACGTTGAGTTCCGATACTACATTTTGGTGGAGAATAGGGAACGTCTCCTAATGGTAACCGAATGTCTTCACACTAGGTTCCTGGGTTCCCTTTCACTACCCTGAATGATGCAAGGTGAAGCTAAATTTATTATTTTTTTTCTATACATATATGATATAAATTGCTTAAGCTGTACGTAAATATCGGAATAATTAAATATTTTAACTACTTTCTATAAAATATTTGACAAAGGAAAATTGACGATAAATTTTAATATGAAGTAAACGTGACATTGGCAGTGATAAGATATAACAAAAGCTATTTTATTGTGTTCCGCTTATTTAACAGTGGTTAAATAAATTAATTACTATTGATTAAATAACACGTAACTAACCTATTTTAACTTTGTACTTTGAATATATTATATTGGCAAGTTTAATTCATAATTTATTTCTAGATAAGTATCTATATATAAATACTTAAAGATTATTTGAATTAGAAACACCATCATTAACATAATATTGCCATATGAGGATATACATATATTTATTTATATTTTAATCAATAGTCGCTTATGGAATTTAATAAAATTTTAACGATGAGAGATTAAAATAAGAGGAAGCGGCGATTATACCACGTGTAGGCATTATTTAGCCTTAGATTTAGAGTTATATATATATATATATATATATATAATGAATAGTAATACCGTGCACATACAAGAGCGTTTCTGATAATGTAAACAGTTAAGTTCACATGGAGGTTTTGTGTTGCTAGAAAGAGAGTACTTCGCAGCTGCCACTGTTTAACACGATTAAAATACAATCTTATTACAAAGCAATTCAGTTTATAATTGCGTACGTTCTAATGACATGTTGAGGTGTAGAGTTCCAAGTTTGATGAGCGAAAAATTGTAAACAAACGTGTGTGATATGAATCGTATAGGTGCTTGATAAGTTTCAAGTCGTTTGAGGAAAGGTCGCATTTTTCTTTTTAATTTTGTTTACTATTATTACTTGGTATAATGATTTTTGTATAATATAAATAGTAAATTAGGTTACAGATTTTTTTCTTAAATTAATAATATTGTTCTTATTTATTTTATACTAGCGGCCCGCCAGCGGCTTCGTCCGCTTGAACTACATGATTCTTGTTGTTGTTCTTTATTTATAGCGTCCCATACAGTGACAGTCATATGTGTTGATGTCAATCACTTATTTAATTTACTCGTTCAGACGAGGCCTTAAATGGTAAATTATTGATTTGTGTAAGGATTAATAATATTCTTTGTAAAATAACTGTAATGATTGCTTATTACAAAAAATACCCAAATCGAATCGTATAATCCAATAGCGAAATCGAATCCACAATAATTCATAGAATATCGAATCGAAAATATTTAATTGAGAATCTCCTTGTTTTGTAAGTTGGTTAAAAATACAGATTTATCACAAACAAATACAATTTTATTATAAGTATAGATATGGACTGCTTTATATTTGCAGGCAAACTCATGCCTTGAGTTCATTCAAATGCCGATAACTTTTTTTTAATGAACCGATTTTGATGAAACAAATTTAAGATAAAGTTAAGTTGAGTTAAAACAAAGCAATTGGTGAAAGTTTGAAGTAAATCGGTTCAGTACTTTCGAAGCTTACTGTGATCATACAGACAGACAGACACAAAATTTAAACAAATACTGTTAAAATACTTTAGTTTCCATTGGATGAATATAAATTGCATGAACTGAGGATAACCTATCAATAACTCCATTATAAGTTTCCGCTTGATTGTCATTAACGACCACTTATATTTATATACTTATACGATTCATTATATCTATTAGCTACTCATTATAATTCTATAAATTAATTATATTTTTATTTTTTCTAAGAATATTTCGATCAGATGATGTTAAAAATCTGTTTTTCCTTTAATAATTTAAATTCTTAATATAATATAAACTGAGTTCCTCTATGCCTCAAAAAGTAATGCGGCGGAAAATGGAAAACGGAATGTCTTAACCCTAGGTTCCCTCTGCTTACTCCGCTATATGCGGGATTGCGTGAAGGTGAATTATTTATTAAATAAATAAACCCTCATACGTTCATAAGCTGGTCAATAGAAGTAGAGTAGTCTTGTCGGTTAACCTTATCTTGTTTAAACGTTGTTCAGAGAACACATTGACATATTTTATGCTCACTTCTAATGCTCCTTTTATTTAAGTTAAGCAAACAATATAAAAGATAAATGCTACTAGTACAACACTAATGTTTTTAATTTCAATCGTATTGACATATTATTTGATATATTCCTCTTGTTCTCGTCGTGATTTGATTTTGCATTGCTTGTGGGTTTGAATCCTGACGCCACAAGTTGGACGACACTACTTAGATGCAATTCAAATTCGAATAATTTTATTCAAAACTAGAAGGTACAAGCTTCATTTTTTGAACATCAAACAATCTGCCACCAGTTCATTAAAGTTAATGCCTCAGACCTGAGAAGAACCAGCGCAAGAAACTCTGATGAGTTTCTTTTTTTAAGTCAATGTTATACAATATTTAATTATTTATGATAATGATACCTTTGAAACAGTCTGGAGCGAGCATTTCATTCAAAACGTGTTATCATTTATAAAATCATAAATTTGGTAATAACCTTTAACACTCAAACATCTTTTCACAAGTTTTTTGAATTGTGATACAGGAAATTCTCTGACGTTTTCTGGGATCCTATTGTAAAAGCGTACACATTGTCCCATAAAAGAATTACAGATTCGATGCAATCTAGTCACAAGTGCACTAAGTTTAAACTTATTTCTAGTATTAACACTATGAGAATCACCAATTTTAGTAAAACCATTAATGTTTTTCTTAACATACATAAAATTTTCAAAAATATATTGAGATGCAACTGTCAATATATTGATTTCTTTAAACTTTTGCCTCAAGGAGTATTTAGGGCCTAAATTATAGATTTCACTAATAGCTCGCTTCTGCAGGACAAATATTGTTTGAATACCGGCTGCATTACCCCAAAGTAAGATGCCATAGGACATAATACTGTGAAAGTAACTGAAGTAAACAAGTCGAGCCGTTTCCACGTCAGTTAATGATCAAAGTCTAGGCTGATACCGAGAAATACGGTAGAATCGATAGGATCTACGGGTTCACCATTTAGGAGTACATCGGCTTTAACAGTTTTTGTGTTAGGTATTCTAAAAATCTTGCATTTAGTTTTCTTACTATTCAATAGTAAGTTATTAACACTGAACCAATGTACTACTTTCGAGAGAGCATTGTTTACGTCGTCATATACGATTTGTCGTCTTTTTATTTTAAAAATCAAAGAAGTGTCATCAGCAAACAATACTATCTCATGGTTCTTTTCAATTAGGTACGGTAAATCACTGATATATATTAAAAAGAGGAAAGGACCAAGAATAGACCCTTGTGGGACCCCCATACTGATTGCTGAACCAGGAGATTTCTTGCCATTCACATCAATCTTCTGAAATCTGCCAGCTAAATAAGAGGTCAGAAGATTGAGTGGACGTCTTATGTCGTAAATACAATACCTATGGCAAAGACATATGGAAGAAATAACGTTAAATACGTAAAATTTCCCGTTATCACAAGGCAAGGTGCGTTGAGTTGCGCCACTCAATGCAGCACTTAGAAATAAAGCAGAAAATGGAGAATGTCTCTTGACACTAGGTCGTTTCGATCTACTTTAATTTGAAAAAAAAAATATGTGCAATAGAAAGCGTCAAAAAACGTTATTATATTTTATTCCTTTTCATTACAGAAGGCGAGCATGTGTCGATGAAATGCGGTCTTTGGTGTCTATTCGGTATGCTTGTATTCATCGTAGTGGAGAAACTATTCGCTGGAGCTGAAGAAGAAAGTGATGAAGAACCCAAACAGAACGGTTCTGTCAATCACATTGAGATCGAAGAAATAGAAAAGCTTCTAGAAGTTGAAAGAAAGAATAGGGGAAAGGCCAAGGGTGAAGGAATTTGTGGTGGAAACGGAACTGTCACAGCTAAGGAGATTTATGATACGTGCATCTTTAATAATAATACCAAAGGTAATAATTAATAAAAAAAATATTTACCATGTTTTGAATTCCAAGTGTACGTCTTAGACAAAGGTCTATGTGCAACTAAGTACAGTCTACAGTACGGTCGATGACTCATGGCTGTTGGGTTTCTGAACCATTGCGCATTGTAAACTCAGGAGGAAAGCAGTCAACAGACATCAACATGAAAAAAAATAATCCTAAAATCGATTTTATATCAACAACAATAAAATAAAGTCTCTGCAGACATCTACAGCTAACTTCAAGGCGTCCACGGCTCTAGATCTAGGCTTGATTTGGGTAGATCTCTACCCAAATCAAAGGTTATATTAAAATAACATTCCCAGGTGAAGGCACGTGTTGCAGCACAATAGTGACTACGACGAATGGCGCAGTCAGGTGCAAGGGCAACCGCTGGATGGGGAGGTGTCTGCTGCGGGAGGCGAGGGAGAAAACCCTTCAAGTTACCAAGGACAAGAAGAGCGATAAGAAAGATGTGAGTTTGTTGTTTTATGTTTAAATTTATTGACTTTATGTTTATGTAAGCTAAGCGTTAATAAACATTCTGTTGTTATTTTTTTGAAGCTTAATCCCTTTTTTTAATTAAATACATATTTTATACGCTTCTTACGTTTTCTACGTTTAAATCGGTTAAGGCGTTACTAACTTACCGTGCAGAAACGCACAGACAAATAAACAACAATTTTAAAAGTCGTTGTTTTGGTTTCTATTACAACGATAAATTCCTATGTCTCCAATAATAAATGTTCTTTATACCTAGATCTTTCATGGGCAGACAGCGACTTTCTGTTAAATTAAATTATGTGTAGATATAAATTACATTTACTTTACAAATTAAACATGTTCGTTCAATTATGCTGTCGATGTTTATGTCTGAAATAAAAATCACAAGGTTAGCTGGTGCTTTTAAGCGTTAAGCCCACCTTTGTGCTTGTATCGTTTAACATGGAAAAAGCTACAACTTGAGCCCATCAGCGCAGAGGCACAAGCGTGCAACTGTGAACGCTACAGTTTTGAATTCGATTCTATCTCGAGGGCGTGAAATATTTATTATAGGTTCCCCCTGCCTGCCTTGCTATGGGGTGCTTGATATGACGTGAGAGATACGGCGTGAAGCTAAATAAACATTTAATTTCAGGTAGCAGGCTATTTAAACTTAATGGCCAATTCAATAGACAATTTCACACATGGTCTTGCTGTTGGTGGATCGTTCCTAGTGGGCTTCAGAGTGGGACTACTAACAACTTTTGCCATATTGGGTAAATATTTATGTTTTTAATATACATAATATATAAATTTGTTGATTTTAACTCCCTAAATCATCCACATATGACAGAGACTACAAACCGCTTCATTCTCTACCTATTTTAATTTCCTTGTTTTTGTTGGCAAAGGAAACTTGTGAGGTGTTATGTCAATTTTACATTGAACTAGATTATAGCAAGATTAGATTGGATTATAACAAGATTTTTGTATTTATATTTATAAATGTTACTGGAATTTCGTATAAAATTTATATTTTAGAGTCTTATATATTTCATCAATATTTTTATACATAATATTTCATAAGAATTTTAATATTTTTAACATATAATATACTTGATGTATGATAAGCAATATTTTATTTGCAGTTCACGAAATCCCGCATGAAGTAGGTGATTTTGCAATTCTACTTAAGAGTGGTTTCTCAAGGTGGGAGGCAGCTAAAGCACAATTGGTAAGTGACATTTGGTTTTTTTTTTCGTATCAATAATAAATCGCCAATTTTTCACTTGTTGTAATAAAATAAACCATAATTTCATTACGTTTAGGACATAAAAAAACTTTTCACACTTAAAAATTTGGGTGTTACATTTTAACTTTTAGCGGCGGCTTAGGAATATAAAAAAAATATTTAAATCAATATAATAGGTCGGGACAAAAGGATTTTCGTATTTTGAATGTATTATTAGTAATCAAACCTCTTTGGCTGTACTAAATGTAACTGGCTGGTTTTAATACCATTAAATGTGACATTCTGAAAATGCAATAAATAAAAAAATTAAAAATAGTTCCCGCCATTTTTAGATACTTTAACAGGCAAGCAAAATTAATGTGACGAGGAAATTCGGTACATTTTAAAGTTTTATTACAAAAAAGGTAAAAATGTGACGAACGCCGAGAATAAATTCAACCAAACCGCTGTTAGGCGAGCTCTGTCTTCTCCGGACATCCAAAAGTTGTCACTGCTTAAGATATAAAAGTGGTCCCTGATCAAGAAAAGGTTGGGAACCCCTGATCTAGAGGATCACCGACTGATTAATGACCTGACGGTCATGACTTCCGCCATGGTCGCTCAACCGGTGATCTTCTCGTTTACCTAACCCACCGTTGGGCTGCGCCTATTGAAAGTAAGGACATGGCAAAGGCCTTTGATCGTGTGTGGCATGGGGCGCTCCTTGCTAAACTTCCATCCTATGAGCTTCCCGAGAATGAATGCGATGCCAGCTTTCTCACTGGGCGCAACATCAAGGTCGCTGTCGATAGTTTCTTATGCCCGTGAACGCTAGCGTTCCCCAAGGCTGCGTTCTGTCCAATACGCTGTTTGTTCTGCATATCAATGACATGTTAGAGGATTCTAGCATTCATTGCTATGCGGATGATAGCACGGTGGACGCTGTTTACTCTGGCCGTGCAAGTCTTTCTCGGGAATACGCTGAACAGTGCCGAAATAAACTTGTGACTTCTGTTGAGACATCCCTCGAGAATGTCTATTCATGGGGTGAAAGGAACTTGGTTCAATTTAACCCCGTAAAGACGCAAGTTTGCGCGTTAACCACTAAAAAAATCCCATTTATCGTATCGCCAGTCTTTCAGAACACCCCTCTTACAGCCGCGCCCTTATCAGCATATTGGGCCTTAATGTCTCGAGTGAATGCCAGTATCGCGATCACCTGGAAAGCAAGGCCAAGTTGCCCTCGAAGAAACTGGGGGTCATCAACAGAGCGAGACGGTACTCACGGTCAAAATACCGATTGGTCCTATACAGGGCCCAGGTTTGGCCTCATATGGAGTACTGTTCTCATCTCTGGGCTGGTGCACCCCAGTATCAGCTTGACCCATATGATCGCATACAACGTAGAGGCGTTCGAATCATTAGGGATCCAATGAGCTGTGAAAGGCTTGACACTTTGGCTTTGCGTCTCCTCGCTGTGCGTTCTCTATCGTATTTATCATGGGAAGTGTTCTGAAGAACTGTTTGACCTGTTACCTGCTGCCGAATTTTCTAACCGCACAGTACGTCACAAGCTTAAATATCATCCACACCACCTGGATATGTGATACTCCACTACTGTGCGGTTTCGTAGGAATTTCCTTCCACGCGCCACGGAACTGTGGAATGGCCTACCCGCGGCAGTGTTTCCAGGTCGATATGATATGGGTACCTTCAAAAAGCGCGTCCATCTCCACCTTAAAGGCCGGCAACGCACCTGTAACTCCTCTGGTGGTGCACGGGGTCGTGGGCGGCAGTGATCACTTACCTTCAGGTGACCCGAACCCTCGTTTGCCTCGTCCTTTAACCATAAAAATAAAAATTGCACGTAATGCGGTATCAATGAGAGTAGCACAAATGAGCTAAATGAGTAACGCTTGATGCGTTACAAGTCTGTAAATTTTAACGTAAAAGATGAGGTTAAATATTATGAAATATTTTACTTTGTATGAACAATACGAAAATACTTTTGCCCCGACCTAATATGTATTTAATGTGTATTTGTTCCAGGCGACAGCTTCGGCGGGTCTAATTGGTGCCATGACAGCTGTCATGTTTAGTGGAGCTAGGAACGCTATAGGTAATAAATTAATAATATTATATTTTGCCGTTGTCACAGTGCTTAACTGTAAGCGTGACGCTTGTGACTGGGTTGATTCTGACTCGGCAAAATGTATAATTTTCAGGAAATATCCTTGAAGGCGTTAAGTTCCGCCAACACGAATTGCTTAAAAAATTGAGTGGGAAATTAAGTCTTTTAACTGAATTCCCTCTATCTTGCAATATGCGGATGCAGCCTGCAGACATTATTAATTTTTTTTTCTATTTCTATTCTAGAAGCAAAAACTTCCTGGATAGTTCCCTTCACAGCGGGCGGGTTCCTCCATATTGCATTAGTGACAGTGCTGCCAGATTTACTACGGGAGGAAGATAAAATGGAGTCTTTGAAACATCTGGCGGCGTTAATATCCGGTATAGTTGTAATGGCCTTCATGACGCAGTATTTTGGTTAACCGTTTTAGATTAAGTAAGTTTTTTTTAATGGCTTGTGATTTATTTAAGAAAACATTAGTTATTTGAAAAAGAAATTGTCAATTTCGTTAATTTTAAATCATGTATTTTGAGGATTTTCGTTAAAAAGTGAAATATTGATTTTTTTATTGAAGAATAGTTTGTATTTTTTTTTGTTTTTTATTGTATAATAAAGTACAGTGAAACCATATGACTTCATTTTACAACTTGCAATTTAGAAGTGTATTTAATTGTATAGAATAAACAATTTTTTTTTAAATTAATCTGAATTATGGCAACGTTTGAAATAAAATTTCAAAATTATTATAAACCAGCACCACCAGTACCTTGAGGTTTTGTGTTTGCAAGTTTTAGAATCACAAAACCCCAAAGGTTTATTTAATTCTTTATCAAATAGGTCACGAAACAATTTCTAACTCAAAGAAATTATAACTAGATTTTAATTAAATAAAAATTTCATTAAAAATTTAAAAGAAATGTATTTTTAACTATTTTTGATATTAATTAAAAAAGTCTGCTGCGGGCAGTGGCGTAGCGAGCTTAAGTCGCGCCCGGGGCAAATATGTATGTTTAAATAGTTTTGCGGACTATTTGGCGCCCCTTTATGATGCGGCGCACGGTGCATGATGATCCCCTTACTCCGCCACTGGCTGCGGGCACTAAGTATTATATATAATTAACAAAAAATATAAGTTTAGATATAAGTCCGTTTGTATATTTCTTAGAAACAAACTAAATACTCGATTGTCACCGTTTATTGGAATTATTTAAACCTGCATACTGTATATAAAAAAACATCACTGGAATTGATTAGAGTAAGATTTTCATTATTGTTATAATAAAAATAAGTAAATATTTTAGTTATATATATTTTTTCACTAGTTTTTTATTTATATATAATATCATATAAAATTATAACTTTTAAATTTTGATATTTAGTTATATGTTTGGCAAATATTATGTAATAACATCTAAACACTATTTGCATATGACAGTCAACAATCTTTTTTTGTTATTTATATACTTTAAAATGTCATTAAATTCTTTTTTGTTTCTAGTTTTGTTTTTATATTTGATATAAAATAACTTTTTTAAATAATCATTACCACCCACGATGTTATATATTTTATAGGTGTAAATGAAAAACAAATTGACAAATCAATAAATAATTTTGCATTATACCCAAAATAAGGATGTGTAAAGTAATATATATATATATATATATATATATATATATATATATATATATATATATATATATATATATATATATATATATATATATATATATATATATATATATATATATATATATATTTTTTTTTATATATATTTTTTTTTCTACTATTGTTATTCTATAAGTGTCGTTATTATAATCAGTTTTTCTTCCATAAATAATAAACTTATTTGCTAAGTTAATATTAAACTATCGCATGAAGTCTAAACTTTAAAAGAAATCAAACAAAAACCAACGCCATAACATTGTATGTAAAAAATGTAAATAAAACTAGTAGTTAGTACAAACTCCACTTCGATGTGATAGATTTATTTTAGTTAGGAACAGTCATTATTATATTCCGCGATGCTATTTATCTGCAGTTAAAATGTTTTTTAGTAATATAAGTAAATATCGGTTGATTTTGTATTTCTTAAATTGCTAATTTCTCTTATAGTGAAAAAAGGCCGTCGTGGAGCCGCGGCACATAAATGCGACAGTGGTGAGTTCGATTCCCACTAGGGAAATTATTTACTTTAATTTCCATGCTAGGGTTTCAAGACAAAGCCCGACGTCGAGCTCCGCGATCACGCGATGTCTCAAACATCGGGAGGTGCCCCACGCACCTAAAGAAATGTCTTATTACTATGTTCCCTTTGCCGATACTACTGTATGCGAGATACAGCATATATTCTTCAGTACAAAATAATATTCTTCTTCTACATCTACGTAGTGTCAATGAATACTTAATAGACGTTAGCAATTTATTTTTCTTTAAACAAATATAATTATTAATAACCATTATTGTTTTGTATTTAATAACCTTTAGAATATTTTACAACAATTGTGTATTTTCTTTATAATAATAAGCAATAGATTTGCATTTTAGTTTACATACAAGTGTAATAGAACACCATTTTTAAGTATTGTATCTTCTATATTTTATGAGGAAATGTTAATTCAATAAAAAATTAACTAGACATTTTTGTTTTTTTGTACAATTTTTGAGGATTATCTTTTCAATTTTGAAAAAAGAATAATTAAGACGATGTTTAAAAATTATTTTTAGTAATGCTGCGTTAAATAAAATATTTTTACACAGATACCTTCGTTTCTTTAGACAAACGAAATTATATTTCAATAATGTTTTAGGCCACCGTAGAGCAGTGAGCCTCGATGGAGTTTAATCCCCAAATGAATAAACTAATTATTACTTATTTATTTAAATTAATCATTTTCCCACTATGATATGACAAAGCATAAATCTTAACATTTGATTTTGAAGCTAAAATAAAAATTCTTTTTTCAGTTAACCAATATTTGAACTTCATCTCTTGAACATAGTTCAAAAGCTCTGGCTCAATAATACTATAAATATACATTAATGTCAAAATTATACTATTTGAAGAAAATTAACAGATATATCTACACATTATAATTAGCCGCCTTTCTCTACGATTGCTAATTTCTATAGATCATATAAATTAGTTGAAAATACATGTTAACCAAATAAAATATACTATTAATAAATTAAGACATAAGAGAACTGTCATACAGCGATCTTTCAATTAAATAAGGTTGTCTGTTATAAATAGATCAAAAAATACAAAACCTGCCACTGCATTGGTTAAACGTTTAATGAAATGAAATAAAACAAACAAGATCGTAAGAGTACATAGCATATATTTAAAAGATTACATAGGATTGTGAATCCACACATAGCGCCCTTTTAATGTAAGATACCAAAATATCAAAGTTCATGCAAAACATTTAGGACGCAGCAATAATGAAATGATACATGCATTTTTTTACAATTTTTTAAATAGTTCATAAATCCATATAGAAAAGTATGGCATCATGACTTTGTACACAATCACTGTTTTTTGTATACTTTTATTTATTAAACCATTTCAGATGCTATTGTATTCATCTTTGTAATATTTTTTCGAAAAAAAAATTTTTGTATATTGCTTTTTACTTAAAAAAATACTTTTTATAAAAATGACTATCTGAAACTGAAAATGAAGTCATATCATCAAGCTATACATAAGCTTATTTTTAAATGCAAAGTCTCACAATATAGGTGTTATCTATATAAATATTTAAATGGACAGGACACCTTTACTCAACAAAAATTATAAAATAACAAGTTTATTTAAACATATAACCAATATGTAAATGGGTGTAGAGTGAATTAACTTATTTTTGAGGCAAAAATTTATCTCTTCATTAACAACATTTATCTTTTTATTCTGATAGACAATAAAAGGGCCTAACATAATAAAAAAAAACAAATGCCACTTAAGAAAAAAAAGGAATTTAGATAAACGTAATTGTATTATAAGAATATGTTTATAAATAAAACACATTTCTGTTATATAGCATCACGAGATCGACGTTTCACAATATCTACTTTAAATTTTCTTTTACATATTTTCATGTTACATGCTAAAATAATTTATAAAAGTTTTAGACACTTACATTTTTTTTGTTATAATAATTAAAACGAGATTTGTATTTTTTTGTCATTCTGATTGCTTACTTTAACAGCTTATTAATTAAATACAATATTGTACAAATGAATGTACATGTTTTTCAAGTGACGTTTTTATTTTATATAGCGATATATCAGTAATTTCGATGATATATTTTTGAATCATGCAAACGCACACGCATATAGCAGTGTAGACAGAAGAAACAAAGCATTAAGACACATTGTTTCCCGTTCAATTTTCAAAACAGCGTGTGGAGAAGCGGGACTCATCGCCGCATTTTGTCTTATTACCAAAGCAACGAAATGAAAAAAATTAATTCCCTCCGGTGGGAATCGAACCCATAACCGTCGCGTATTCAGTCGACGCTGAGTCGCTGCAACACAATGGACTAAATCTCATATTAAAATAATATTATTTCAACAATCTTGTGACATTTCCTTAGAGATTTGGATTCGAACAAATTCAAAATCAAAATATATAAACACGAGGATAGGAGTTACAAAAATATTAAACTAAGAGTAAATAATCAAATAACCTTATATTATGTTATACGAGTATGTATATAATTATGTTTACATAACATAGACTTTTTCAACGCGATCCATACTGAAAACTTCTTTTGTTTTCGGACATATGATCGAACCATGTTCTTTTACCATTTCTTTTAGAGCCTGGAATAAATAAAATAACATAAAATTCGTTATCACGTATTTATAATACATGAAGATTTAAGGGTTCATTATTTTTTTATTCATTAGATACGTTATTTAATATTTAGAAAAAAATAAATTTATTTAAAAAAAACAATTCTCGCAAAAAAATATATTAACCATATCTGTTTTTGGGAATTTGTATAATACTGAGTAGTGAGAACTGAATACGAGTACACTACTTATGCCTGCGTGTGTATCGTGCTGGCTTTTACAAGAGTAGGAGTAGTTTATATGAGGATTCACCTATATTAATATAATAAAGCAGAATAGTTTTTCTTGGTCTGATTAATTTTATTTTTGTTTCTTATGAAAGCTACATTCCTCATAGGCTATATAATTTTATTTAAGTCTTAGTTAGCCTTAAATAATGGAATAACAATTAAGGACATCGAGAATAAATTGATGTCGGTACATAGTATGACAAAAATATTCTACTTTGTTATTTCTAAAGAAAAGGCTTGACACCGTATATATAAATTAGTCAAACAAGGCATTTTTTGATAACAAAAATTCAAGTTGTTATTTCACCGTTTTTTTACGGGCGAAAGTTATTGCATCATATTATATCATATATCATCATCATCACCATATTTTACGAAGATAAACTTCGGCTTTTATAGCATGTTATTTGGACGTCACTAAACTTTTCGAGAAAATGTAAAATTAAAATTATTCAACGCTCTCTTTACGGCGCAAGGCTCGACTTGAGCGGAGGGCGCACTTGCCGCCAATGATATGAAGCAACCACCTAGCACTTTCTCAGAATTATAAAAACATGCTGTTGATGGTTGAATGTATGAGTCTGTTTGCAAAGGCAGCATACTAAAAGTATTATAGGTGATGTGTGGGTGAAGCCGCGAGTGGGCCGCTAATATAATATATTTACGCATAGGTCCTTTCATGGGGGTCCGTTCTGCCCGTCATTATATTGTGCAAATAATGGTCTAATCATGAATACGAATAAGGCAAAGGTTCTGGTTTTTGGAAGAGATGAAGAAAGTGGTATATTTGGGAAGTATGTTCAGTAGAGATGGAAGATACGAGACGGATGTGTGAAGGCGTATTACTGCCGGTAACAGGGTTAACGCAGCCTTAGGTACATTAATGATATGGTGAAACATCAGCACAGTGGCGCGTTTCGCCGTATACAATGCAGTTTTAGTACAGACGCTGTTATAGCGCGTGCTTTTGTGAAGGTGTACGCAAACATGCATCAGTATGTGTCTGTGTGAATTGTAACTCACCTTCTCACCATACACCTGTCCATTGGGCAGCACCATAGGCTGGTTGTGCTCGTTGAGCGGCAGTCGCGATATCCGGCACAGAAGGCGCGAGTGCGAGCAGTGCGCATGCGGGAGGGTCTTGGCAAGCGCGTGCAACGGCGGAGCGCAGGCGGGGCACGCGGGGCACGTGGCGCCACCTCCGCCGGGCGCGCACTGCGGCGTGTGCAGCGCAGCCAAACCCAACTGCAGCGCCACGGGCAAAGGGGGAAGGCGCGCGGGGTGCAGCAGGCGCGAGTGCGCGCTGCGGAACTGGTCCACGAGCGTGCGCCAGCGCGACTCCGACAGCAGCGAGCGGTAGGGCTCCACGTCTGAAATGAATATTTATTAAGTTAATAAAGCTTATTAACTTGAAGACGACGTGGCTCACTCTGGTAAACAAAAACCAAGCGCGGCATTTGTACCTATGGCTTCATGTGGATGTCAAATAGAAATAGCGAAAAGTTATGTTTGGCAAATTAGTCCTGACGACATATTTTAATTTGTAAGTGAAGTGAAGTAATAAATCAATAAGGTGTAAATCTAAATACATAGACTTCCTCGATAAATGATATAAAACACATAAAAATTTATTTTAATTAGATACATTACTTGCTGAGATTAAAAGTGTTCAACCAAAAAAAATATTTAAGTTAATAAACAATTACCAGTATCTTTGGGAAAAGCGAGCATCCCCATACAATGTTGTATGTCTTGAAGCTGGCCTTCTTCATATGAAGAGAAATGCTTTTTAGCATAACGCACCGCCTCCAGACGTTTGTCTTCACGGACTAATTCTATGAATTCCTTGAAAATAATAACATTTAAATTATATTGATAAAATAATCATCTTTAAATGCATGTGTCCTCCTTTTTTTTTCAGTTTGATGGTGTATCTCGCATAGAGCAAGGTAGGCAGAAGGAACCCAGTGTTAATAGACTCAGTTCTCCATTTCCCGCCGCTTGAGGTAGTAAGTGTTGAGTGACAATTCAACGCCGTGCTTTGTCTACCAGCAAGGAAATAAAAATAAATATAACAATTCCCCCGATCGGGGATCGAACCCATAGCCATTTTGTTTACCATCAGAAATCCAAATCGGTACTGCTCACCATAGATGTCATAGGTAGTACAACCTATAACAGTGGATACTTATTTTGTAATCAATTGACTACAAATATAAGTTTATGTTGTATACAATCAAAAGATACTACTCCTAAATTAAATTTAAATTTATAATACATTCAGAGTATTCAATATTTCCCATTGTTAATTTTCATTATAATGCCTAAAATAAAAATAATCAAACAATATACCTGTATACGTATATTAAACTCCATGGTAGAATTCAATTTCCTCAGTTTAGAGCGGTTGTCAGCGCACCATTGTAGACACCTTGCGGTGCGACGCGCCACCAATTCTCTCTCCACTTCAGCTGCTGACACATAAATATCTGGAAAATAAAAGAATATTTCATTAATATTATTTATAATAAAAGAACAGCATCTGACTGTAAAAGGAATGGTTGTGGGTTCGATTCCCACCCTGTCGAATTAATTATTCTTATTTCACAGCTCTTCGCATCCAGTCGTAGCCCGCCCTTTAGCGAATATCGTCACACCATTTAGCTGGAGCACGTCCTGGGCAATGGCTGGATGCGAAGTGCTGCAAATCGAGCTCAGTGGCGTACCATGCCAGAGGCCTATGTCCAGCAGTGGACGTAGACAGGCTGACGATGATAGTGATGATTTCATCGCTCTGGTAGACCAAACGCTCTGACCACTAAGGTATACGATGTTATCGCGAAATTTTTCATAAGAATGACCATTTGGCAAGATGGACAAAGAGAATGCGACAATTTGAGATATAATTGATTGATTGATTTCTTGCTATATGGCGTTTCGAGCGTGCCAGTTGAGCACAATTCATTTCGCCAATGTCACGTTGTATGGAAAACACACGAAGGAAATTGACCGGTAAAAAAAA
>DWGR01000934.1:0-18383 GCA_018247715.1 Heliconius burneyi
GGGAACGGAGTTCACAGTAGTTCCCTCTGCCAACTTGGCTGTGTGCGGGATGCAAGGTGAAGCTGATTTTTTATTTCTAAATATCTAAGTGTAAAAGATGCCATAAGGCTATTGTATAGAATACCAGGTGGAAGAGCAAAGGTCGACTTTTACTTCTTAGTTGTGTAATAAATAATGATCGTCTTTTAAGATACTCTCGCTAGATACGCTGTGGTTATATTGAAAGAGACATTTGTGTTTGCTATTTAATTGTTTTTTTACAATAATATAATATCTTATCGATACATTTTTTTGTAAGTTAAACATATTGTTTTAAAATATTTTGTAGGGTACGAAGAATTTCAGAAAAAAAATCATGACAAAAAATTCATGAAAAAAAAATCAATGACAAATGGCTATTTCATGTACAATTTCGCAGCACTTCAAGTTAGTAAATCTAATCGTAAAGCTTCACGCTGTATCCCACACACAGCAGGGTAGGCAGAGGGAACCTAATGTTAAGACACTCCACGTTCCACTCAATTTATTGAGGCATTGCATGTTGAATGGTGAAACTTAACGCCAGGCATTTGGGTTAGTACCAGAGCGAATAAACAAAAATATTAATAAATTATAATTCATTCCCGAAGGGAATCGAACCCACGACCGTCCCTATAGTCACACTCTTGTGCCTCTTCGTCACGACAGCCTCAACGGACGGCTTCGCGTTAGTACATAATTAAAAGTTAACTCTGTCTATTTAATTCGAAGTTAATACTTAACGTTTACTCTTACCTCATAAAGAATTGCCAGAATCAAATAATAGTACAAACTGGTTTTATAAAACTTGTTCTTTCAGTTATAGATAACTTGCGTGTACTTAAAATAGAGGAAAGCTTCTAAGCGTATTATTTTTAAAATTTTTAATAAATTCAAAGTTGTACAAGATATAATGGTATAGTAGGGCCACCAAGTCGTGGCCTAGTGGGTAGGATTATTTCATACTTATGAATATTTTCTTTTAGGAGTGGACAATGCGCAAAAAATGTCGAACTATACTCGTATATAAATAATAAAAATATTTTTATATATACTCCTATATATATATATATATATATATATATATTTATATATATATATTCCTAATAAAAGAAGGTCGACTTTAAATATATTTAACTTTTTCAACATCGTTGCGCAAATTAAAAAAAAAACAAAAGCAAATGCTCATATATTATAATTCCAATCAAAATAGAATTAGGTAATTGTAATTCTAAAGCTGCTCTTGACATTTTAAAATTGAAAACGTCGCTTATCTATTATAACTACAGTAATCTTGTTTTCAATGTTTGTACGCTTACTGTGTTATTAAATAAAATTAGGCAGAGGGAACCTAATGTTAAGACACTTAATTCCTCATATTCCGCCGAATTTTAGAGACAGTACGTGTTGAGTGACAGAGCTCAACGGCGCGCTTTGCCTCGAAACCAGAATGAAGATAAATACACAATCTGTAGCATTTACAGTCGCACGTGCCCCTGCGCCACAGCTGGCCTCAACGAATATTGACAAAGGGCTTTTATTCTATAAATACAGCCAAGATATGTATATTAAAAAGTACCAAAATTATTTGATGGCATTTCATATGTTAGAAGTAAACTTTTAAACTTGACATTACCAAAAAGAAATAAAATTGTGAACAAATTTTGTATAAGGAAGATCATGAACTGTTGCTCCGTGAAGGTTGTCTAATGTAGATCTACCTGGTGTCGTTTATTATTTTAATTAATATCTAAATGTTCTAACTAACTTTATATATATTATACAATTTTGAGAAAAAAATATATAATTGAGGTCAGTCGTGGCGTAAGGACAAAAGTGTGTGACTATAAACACAATTGGTTGTGGGTTCGATTCCCACACGAGAAAATGAATAATAGGGAACGGAGTGTCTTAACATTAGGTTCCCTCTGCCCACCTTGCAATATGCGGAATTAAAACTACTACTCACCAGTTTCTAATATGATTATATTACTGCAATTTATATTGCCATACAAAATAGGTATTTTTTTACATTTTTACCACATTAGCTGGATTATTACTAAATTATAATTTAAATGCAAAATAATAATAAAGATATACATTTTATATTTAATATATTTCAGCTAGCAGGAAAGGCGCCCTGCATCGAACTCAATGATGGCAACAAAATGCCAGTTGTTGCTCTTGGAACTGGACGAGGCACTGCCAGTAAGGTGGGTATTTATATTTTTTTTATTTTAATAACAATCCTGAATAAAAATAAGTAATTACTAATTATTTTTAGTAGATCCTATCTGCTTTGCTTACGTTTTTTAAATATTAAGAAAATTGTAAAAAATATTGAAAAAACTTTGCCGATGTTAAAAATAATAAATATTTTTGCACATAAATTACTCTATTGCCAATATTTACATTATGATTTTTGACGTCTGTATTGAATTAGTTGATTTATTCATCATAAATCACAAGGATCACAAGCGTAAGGACAATCCTTTCAAGGTTAATAATCAGATACTGCTGGTTGTTTTTTTTAAATAACAAGAAATATGTCTAAAATATACAAGAAGGTATAACTAAGTCCAATAATATTGTTAAAATAAATTAAATCAGCTTCACGCTTTATCCCGCACATAGCAGGGTAGGCAGAATGAGTCTGAGAACTAACACTCTGTTAGTATAAATAGACTTCCGTTCCCCACTTTTCGTCGAATTTTGAAGGCATTGCATGTTTAGTGGCGGACCAAAGCCGCTCTTTTCCTTGTGACCAGAGCGAGGAAATAAAAATTATATAATATGTTATTTACTCCAGAGGGAATCGAATCTACAACCAGTCGATTTATTTACTTATAATCCATATTTGGTCCTTATTTAACCAAAGCTCATTATAAAAACTAAAATTAAACTAATTTCAATTTTATACAAGGAAATAACAAGTGTTATGTTATTAAGTACACAATAATATTTCTACGAATGACTGTTAAAAGTGTAGAACTTTTAGATGTCAGTCGTGGTGCAGTGGCACAGGCGTGCGACTGTAAACGCGTTGTGGGTTCGATTGCCATTTGAAGTATTAAAATATTTAATTAATTTCTTCGCTCTGGTGTCGAGGCAAAGCGCGGCGTTGAGTTCCGCCACTCAACACGCAATACCTCCAGAATTTGACGAAAAATGGGAAACGGAGTGTCTCAGCACTGGGTGTCTTGATTCTAAAAAGTGTGAAGCTAAATAATTAAATATTGATATTAATAATTCAATCCCTCAAGTGCCAATCGAACCAACTACCGTCGCACACACACGCTTGTGCCACTGCGCTACTACGCTTTCAAGCATACGTTAATTGCCATAGTATTGATATATCAACCATTTATCTTCAAGAAAATTGCCTCTGAATCTAAACTTATAAGAAAATAAAAGAACATCTACAATGGGACTTTTTAACTCACGTATGTCAGTTTAATAGCTTTATAGACATAGCGCCTGTGTAACTAGCAAATACCCAACGGCGGTGAAACAAGTTTTAGTGGCGTTGACCCTAAAGTAAACTGGAAAAAAAACGAAGTTTAAACGGACAAACATCCTAACGTAGTATTTACTTATATAAACTTGCAGGTAGGTATGTATAAGGCTATCTTGGTATCGTAGAGGCACAAAGCGTTTGAATGTAACGCGATGATTCTGGGTTTGAGCCCCACCTGAGCATGAGTGAATTATTGATATTTTTATTTCTTCTCTCTGGTACCAAGGCAAAAGCACGGTGTTGAGTTTCGTCATTCAACAAGCATTGTAATATTAGGTTTCCTCTGCGTACCCTCTTAAATGTGGAATACAGCGTGATGCTGATAAAAAAACTACATAAGACTTCACATATATAAATATTTGATTTGTACGAGTATATACGCTTTTAGTTAAGACCAGTCTTTGTGTTTAACTAAATATTATAATTTTAAATCTACATCTATAGATTGTTAAGTACATAGTGGAAAAAAATATCTTGCTTATTTTTCGTAGAATATATATTTAATATGGATGTTTGGCGATCATTAGCTGGTACTTTGCGGTTAGCGCTAATGGCATATGTAATAATTTAATACTTCATATGCCATTATCTGCATTACATTATAGAATGTCTCTTACATTATAGACTTTAAATTGAAACCGCCAGTCCGCTCGACGGCCGCAAGCCGAGGTTCGAGTCCCGCAGGGGGCGCCCTTACAGTCGTCGAATTCCTCAAATGCAGCCGCTTAGAGCTTGCATTTCTTCAGGGACAGAGTACCCTCTTCCCTACCCAACCGGTGTCGCTGTGAAAGTCAATAGGGCTAACAGTATTAACACCATGTTCAAAAAAAAAATTAAAATCAGCATTTTTTTGAGGCATTGCGCGTTGAGTGGCGGAACACCGCCGGGCCTTGCATTGATGCCAGAGCAACTAAATGAAAATATTAATAAATAATAATTTATTCCTTCGAGTGGGGATCGAACCTAAAGCCGTCGAATTACAGACACATCCTCATGCCCATACATACGATGTACATAATATTATAAGATAGATGAAATGAAAAATAGTTATAAAAAAATATTAAGAATAATTGAAAATAGCGCGTTATTTGAATTGGTTCCTCCTCCTTTTTTAATTCTAGTCCTAGTTCTAGGTCAGTCTTACAAAAAATTAAACCAGAGAAAACGTAGTGCTAAACGCTATGATCTCTGTTTACCTTTTTCGCCTCGTCCACTATTATCAACTTATTTTTACTTGCCGTTTGGGACGTCCTCATGCCTTTTACGTGGCGTACTCTATTCCATCCTTTATAATACTACTAGTGGACGCGCGCAGCTTCGCCCGCTTATTACCCTTAGGTGTGAATTCTAATTAACCGTGAAACACGTTTTTAATGAAATATTATTAAGAGTACCATCAAAAAGCGCGTCTACCTCCACCTTAAAGGCCGGCAACGCACCTGTAGCTCCTCTGGTGTTACACGGGGTCGTGGGCGGCGGTGATCACTTACCTTCAGGTGTCCCGAACGCTCGTTTGCCTTGTCCTTGTCCTGTCATAAAAAAAAGTTTCAATTACAAATTTTATAAGAATCGCTGCCACTTTAAAGATGTTTCCATACAAAATTTCAATCCCTTATTTACATCTTTAGGGGGTAAATTCTAAAAAACCATGAAATACGTGTTCAATGAAATATTTTTAAGAGTCTGAATTTCAAATTTTATAAAAATCGGTGCCGCTTTAAAAAACATTTCATACAAATTTTCAACCCTTATTTCATCCACCGATTAAAATTTTTCAAAATCTCTTCTTATCCAGATTACGAAAGTAAACATCTGTTCAAATTTCACGTTTCTACGCACAGCGGTTACGGCTGTACGTGCCGTCTTACCTCAGGCAGTCAGTACGTCATTTTATATATATAGATGATCTCGAAGGACCATCAAGGCCTCCCTCTCTCTTACAACTCACTTTTGCTTCGAAAATCTTGTGAAAATCATCGTAATCTAATCAACGTTTTTCGTATTTCAGTCAGCACCAGTAGATGAGGTTCGCCATGCAGTGTACTGGGCGATAGAAGCAGGTTACAGGCATATAGACACAGCAGCCATATACTTCGACGAGCCTCAGGTCGGGCAAGCTATTGCTGATGCTATAGCCAACAAGCTGGTGACTAGGGAAGAATTATTTATTACCACTAAGGTAAGGTCTATGAATTGTTATTTTGAATATAAATTGTGTAAGCATAGAAATTAAATTTTTCTTTATTTAAATGTTCATTTTTTTAACTTCACGCTGTATCTGTTATACAGCAGGTTAGTAGAGGGATTCTAGTGTTAAAACATTCCCCAATTTCCCCTGATCTTTTTAAGCATTGCGTGTGATGAAACTGAAGGCCGGGTTTTGTCTAGTTACCAGAGCGAGGAAATTGGAAATATTAAATGATTAATTTCTCTAAATCGAACCCATAATCACCGCGCTAACAGTTACACACTTGTGCCACTGCGCCAAGATGGCCTCGAGATCAAAATTATTAAATCATATAAAGAAAAAGAAGAAGGAATAAAAAATAATAAAATAAAGTATTTTTTTTATGATATGGTTATAAATCTGAATATATACATATTAATCAAATCTATTTCAGTTATGGAATGACAAACATCACAAGGAACAAGTAGTGCCCGCCCTGAAAGAGTCTCTAAAAAATCTTGGCTTGGAATACGTTGATCTTTACCTAATTCATTTCCCTATTGCGGAAAAGGTACGTATGTAGCTTTAATACTTTTTTTAGCATCACCCTGCTGTGGGAAAGTTGGGCAGAGGGTATCAGTGTTAAGACACTCCGCCGAATTCTGGAGGCTTTGCATGTTGAGTGGCGGAACTCAACGCCGCACTTTGCCTCTACACCGGATCGAAGAAATGGAAATATTAAATATCTTCCATTTCATAGATAACTAGCTACTAACTAGCTTTCAGAAATTTATTTTATAATACCACTAGCTCAGATCAGAAGTTAATTAATATTTTAGGCTGACGGAACTCCAGATGATATTGATTACTTGGAAACTTGGAAAGGAATGGAGGAAGCTAAAGAATTAGGTTTGACCAGGTCAATCGGTGTGTCAAATTTCAATGTCTCGCAAGTCGACAGGGTGGTCGCCAATTGCAAGCATTGGCCAGTTGTCAATGAATTTGAGGTAAGATCGTGTAATTTGTTGAATAATATTAAATGGTAGTTTCTGAATTGAGTTCTCATTCATATCTAACATCTACATGTATATAATATATTTTTAAATTTTTGCTTATTTTTAACCGACTTCTGTAAGAAAAGGAGGTTATCAATTCGACTGTCTTTTTTTATGTTTGTTACCTCAGAACTTTTAACTGTGAGAACTGATTTTAATGTTTTTTTTTTATTTGAAAGGTAGTGCTTCCCGTGTGGTACCAATTTTTGGTCTATTTCTGACAATGGTATCTATAAGAAAATCACATAAGTCTTAAATTGACATTCGATATGTGCGCGATAAATGAGCAAATAACTCAATATTGCACCAACCGATGTTGATGAGTCTTTTTTTATTTGAAAGGGTACACTTCAAGGATAGTATGGTGAAAGTTTGGCAAGGTTCCCATAATGGGATCCGGTCAAAATTGATAAAGTTATAAGATTTTTTTTATTATGTATGTTATTCTCAATATATCACAATGTTAGTTTGCATGTTGTGTTTGCACCTAATTAAGTGAAATTTTACATAGGACCACCACTACCACTCGTTGACTACCACTACCACCACCGCCACCCATTTAAGAAGCATCCTTAAAATCATAAAATAAATTAATTTTTAATAAAAAGAAAAACCGACTTCTAACAACGAACTAAAAAGTAACAAAATAATTTTACAAAGATTTTATAATTTTGAAGTCGGTGTCAAGCTAATGCTACAACGGCCTTACTGCAATATCAAATTACCAAGCCAGTTTGTTTTACTTGGCACCGACTTCAAAATTATAAAATCTTTGTAAAATTATTTTGTTACTTTTTAGTTTGTTGTTATATTCTATGTATTTACCACAAAAGTCTTGTATTATCATATCTACTTATTTACTGACAATAAATTCCTTTCCAGGTGAATCCAACATTCACTCAAGAACCTCTAGTAAAGCATTGTCAGAACTTAGGTATAGCAGTAATGGCGTACAGTCCATTTGGGTTCTTAGTGTCTCGTAATACTCCAAATGCTCCTCCGCCTCGCATCGATGACCCCTTACTCCTGGAAATGGCAAACAAATATAAGAAAACTACAAGCCAAATAGTTTTAAGATACTTGGTATGTTAAAAAGTCTTATTTATTTTTTTATAAATCACTGTTAGTCACAGTCAGTTAACATGATCTGTTTTAATATGATTCAAACGGCGTTACTAGATTTTGTCTTGGAGAAGAGCAGGATTTGTATCTCTGTAATAGTAATTGTATATAAAAAAAAATTATAAAAAGAAAATCTTAGTAAGTGCATGGCATAAGCCAATGGAAGCATGTCAGTCCCGCACAGTCTTAGTCTTAGCCGCCCATATCTAAATTTCTAATAGTATTTTTTAACTACCCCCCCCTGTTAAGCACTTATTATTGCTTCTGCTATACGATGCTTCTATAACGATGTTTATATTTCAGATTGAACGTGGCCTTACCCCAATACCCAAATCAACGAATAAAAAGAGAATAGCCCAAAACATCGATTTATTTGACTTCAACCTGACTGAATCTGAAGTAAACTCGATCAGCAATTTCAATAGAAACATTCGCGTGATCGATCCAGTCTCTTGGAAAGATTATCCTAATTATCCATTTTGGGAACAATAATTTTAATATAATAGGAAGACGTGACAATTATGTAATAAATTTTTGAATATTAAATTGTGTTTTGAATAATTTGCTTATATATTATGCATTATTTTTTATGTTGATTTGTTCATTAACTACATATTAAAAACCAGTTTTAATATAAAATTAATTTATGTATTTATGTTCGACACTCACTCGAGGGAATTAATTGTTATTTTAATTCCCTCACTTTGGTAACGCCTTATCACTAGTGGGGTGTCGGAGGGAACGGAGCGCCAAACGCTACGTTTAAGTTGAAATAAGCTTTGGTAACGAGAAAAAGCTGGAAGTCGAGTTCCGCTCCTTAACACGTAATATCCTGAAAATTGGGTGGAAAATGTGAAATGGAGTGTAGGTAATGTAAGTAACATTAGGTTCCATGGACGTATGTATGCGGAACATAGCGGGATTATATTATTATATATTTATTACAAAGAGAGAAACTCAGGTAATTAAATATGAGGTGTAAAGGAGGTCTTGAGTTTAACAAGGTAACAATACATATAACATATGGTCGAGGCCAAAATATTTTCGTATTCTTTATACAAAGCAAAATATTTTTTTGTTTATTTACAATATGTATGTGTTATATAAAAGAACTAAGAAGCGATTTCAAAATTTGCGATTTTGTAACTCTAAGGGATTTTTTTATCGGCACCGATTCTTATCAAATTCAAAATTCAGACTTAAAATATTTCATTAAACTCGTGTTTCATGGTTTTTTAGAATTAACCCCGTAAAATGAAAATAAATATATTTAATTACTATTCGTATAGTTCAAGCGGGCGAAGCCGCGCCCGGGTCCACTAGTATACAATAATTTTTTATTTGATATTCGTGTTGTTACAGACGTAATAAATGTATTCATAAAAATTTAAAGCTAATTTGGAAGGACCTAAGCATGTTTTCAGTAATTTCTCACGTTCAAAATAAATTCGTTAAAAATAATGCTGTCGTGGCGCAGGGGCACAAGGGTAACGCGAGGGTTGTGGGTTCGATCCTCACTCGAGAAAATTAATTATTTATCTAAATTTATATTTTCATTTCTTCGCTCTCGTTGCGAGGCAAAGCGCGGCGTTGAGTTCAGCCACTCAACATGCAATGCCTCCAAATATTCGGCGGAAAGTGGGAAACCGAGTTTTTTAACACTAGGTTGTCTCTGCCTACCCTTGGGGGATTCAAGGTGAAGCTGAAATCAACAAAGCGAATTTTTATTGACGTAAAATACAGTAGATTGGAGGCGGTCGTGGCGTAGCGGCACAAGGATGTGACTGCAACGCTTCGGTTGTGGGTTCGAACCCCACTCGAGGAAGTGAAATATTTATTTACGTTTATATTTCCATTTCTTTGCTCTGGTGTCGAGGCAAAGCACAGCTTCGAGTTCTGCCTCTCATCACGCAATGCCTCCGAAATTCAGGAGATAGTGGGGAACGGAATGTCTTAACACTAGGTTCCTGCCTACCTTGCGGTGTGCGAGATACAGCGTGAAGTTGATTTTACAGTGGTTTCTTATAACTCGAACAATGAAACAGAGCCGTGACCACAGTCACGTTTGTATCCATTGGCAAAACTCTGCCAATGGATACAAACACATAAAATTTTTTTATCTTTGGTTAAGCCATACTTTAAGAATTTGTAAAATACAGAAGAAAATATAATTTCAAAGTGTTAATTTCACATTAAAATCAAATAAAATGTTATCATTTGCTTTACAATGTCCGCACTATATTTTGCGCTTTGTCATTTTCATGTTACATTCACTGTAATCGCTTTGTCTTAAAAACAATGTACTCGTGTACTAAAAGCGAATACTGAGTTCTCAAAATGATATATTTTTTACTATCATTCGTCATTTCTGTATCAGCATCACTTACAGTAAGTTAAAAAATATTTTTTTCTTAACATTAAACATACTATATTTATATGTAATATTTCATTTTTTTTGCAGCAAAACACTGTTACTATAATATCTCAAACTCACAATTCCTTTAGTGTAAGATACCCAGAGTACAGAAGGCTTAATGATGGCAATATCATACCAATAGTCGGTTATGGAACGTTTACAGCAGTTAGTATTACTTATATTTCATGTTTTATATTTAAAATTTCGAAGACATATCCCGCTCGGTTACGCTATCAAGACCAGTCCAGGTCAACAGCAATAGAGCCACTCAACACGCAATGCCTGCGAAATTTGGCGGAAAGTGGGGACCGAAAGATTTTAACACCGGGTTCCCTCTGCCTAACCTGCTGGGTGCGGGATACAATGTGAAGCTGATTTTTAATTTATTTATGTTTCCTCCTCCTTTTCTTACAGATGTCGGTTAAAAATGTCAATGTTAATTAAATTTACATACACTGTTATCCAAATTATACTTTTTTAAATGAAACTCATTAATGAGCTTTTGTTTTCTTGATTTTATTGAAATCAGTATAATAGAGAATACGGTGGTAAGCTTATTACCACGTGGATTCACTCACAAGCACTTTTAAATCTAATACCACCACAACAGACCTAATGCAGTCAGCTCATTCCGCAAGAATCTTACGCAGTACGTGAGGTAATTGAGAAATCGTCGGCGATAATTTGATACAATGTCAATTGACAGACGGATGCCACCTTAGTCTACTTTAAACTACTTTAACGGACTACTTTAAAGTATCAGAAACGTCGGTTTTCAAAAAAAGTAAAATATACGCAAATAATCGGCTTAAAGAGCTTCATTTATAATGTGTAAAGGAGACTTATAATTTATCCTTTTTTTATATTCCATCAGTACAAATCTGTTAGAAGATCTGGTGCCATCCAAGAGTCTATTATAACGGCAATCGAGGCTGGATACCGACATATAGAGACCGCGCCCATGTATCATGTGGATGATGACATCCGTAATGCCATACTCAACGTCACCAGTCGCGGTATTGTAACGAGAGAGGAACTATTTATAACTGCAAAGGTAATTTCAGATTTTTTGAAAAGACTCGACCGGATCATTACCAACCCTGGCATTTAAAACCGGTGTGAAGTAGTGGTTATATGCCACTGGGTTTCGCATTAGGTAATGCCGGGCTCCGGCGCCCAGCCACCTTTAAAGGCAACGCACAAGTAGCTCCTCTGATGTTACGCGGGGTCGTGGGCGGCGGTGATCACTTACCATCAGGTGACCCGTACACTCGTTTGCCATGTATTTTTGCATAAAAAAAAGATTTCTTAGAAAAATATTATAATAGCCATCACTTTAATTTCATTTTTACTTTTACTTCTCTTTATTTTTAAAGATGCAAAATATTCTATGTAAAATATGTGAAACTTTTTCTTTATAAATGGGAACATCGTTGCAGAGTGTATGGAACGTGTATGGAATATTATTTAATTAATAATAAAATTAATAATAAATATATAGGTTATTATTTAACGTTTCAGCTAGATCTAAACGTAAATACTACGAATGGTGTAATTCAATCTCTCGCAACTTGGCTGGATAGAGTGCAGTTAAATTATGTGGATTTATTTCTTATACATTTAGCTAAAAGCATGGTAATGATTTCAGTTTTACCTTATAATCTATTGTTGCTTACTTAATATTTGTTTTATTGACATGTATCTAGGAATCAGCGGGAACCAGAAATGTTACCGGAAACTGAAAAATACGGGTATTTTTTAATCGAAAACAGACATGACCGTAGTTTAATAAATACAAGTGTTGTTTCTAGTGTAAGACAATTGTCAGTGTGACGGCATCTTACAGAAAATGAAATAATAATACCCACATAATTATTTATAAAAGGTGAGGGAACGGCTATAAAAAGTGACGTTTTTGATGGATTGAGTCAGTACATCGTTAGTCTTCCTCCCGGAAGGTGTTAATCTAAGACGGTGTTTGAGTATTTGGAATCAGTGTCAGTGCTGAAACTATACGTGCATAAGTGTAAAGTGTCATATAGAAACAGTGTAAAGTGTGCGGTGTAAAGTGTACGAATTGTGTAAAATGTGAAATTGTGGTATTAAGTAGTATCTTATACTTTTCTCCTGACAATTGTCTTACACTAGATACCTCTCTTACCCGGTCTGTGTATGAAAAGCTCAAGAACAATGTGCTGGTAACGGTGAAATACCCTCCCAATCAGCATACACAGGGTATTTCCCTGCGGTCACTGCCCATTTGACAAGCGGCACTCTGAACTGGTATTTCGTCAGGGGTAAGCTAAAGCCAACAGCAGTGTCATCCATTCGAATAAAAAGACATGGCGGCTTTACCTCGGCAATGACCTAATCGCTTAGCACTACAGTATTAAGTGTAATAAGAATTCAAAATAATCGCGTTCAGTATTTGTGAAAATTATTTTTAAAGTACTGACAGCTTTAATAATAATTAGAGGTTGATAATTGAAGTTACGTGTGACCCACGCAATGTTATACGTGCGAACGTAATGTGGATAGAACTACGTATCTTATTATATTTACTTTTAGCCGAAAAACTCCGATTTATGTACGTTATGTTATAAATATGTCTAATTGCCAATGTGGTAGTGGCATGTGGTGCAACTAGATACATGTGACGATTGCGGGCTCGATTGGCATTCATAGAATTTAGTCGTAATTTAAATTTCTCGCTCTGGTAAACAGTGGCATTGAGTTTCACCACTTCACACGCAATATCTCGAAAATTGGCCTTAAAGTGATGAACGTAGTGTCTTACCACTAGGATAATTCTGACTACCTCCCTACATGAGGGATGAAATATGTAACTAAAAACATACATATGTTACATTATCTTAGTATTAGGTATCTCAAATATGTTTAATTAACTGTTTACTTCTGGAATTAAATATCTATATTAGCACCGAGTAAGAAATTTGATCATATAATAATATTTTTACGATTAGATAGATTAGACAGTTGTGGGTTCGATCCCCACTCGAGGACGTGCAATAATTATTTACGTTTATATTTCCATTTCTTCGCTCTGGTGTCGAGGCAAAGTGTGGCGTTGAGTTTTGCCACTCAACACGCAATGCCTCCAGAATTCGGCAGAAAGTGGAGAACGGAGTGTCTTAACACTAGTTTCTCTCTTCTTACCCTGCTGTGTGCGGGATACAGCGCGAAGCTGATTTGATTTTAATAATATTTTTAGGAAAACAGTGATGCATATGCCATCTCAGCCTTATGGAGTGGTATGGAAGAAACTCGAAGGATGGGATTAGCTGTATCTATCGGTGTCTCCAACTTCAATAGCTCACATATAAATAAAATTCTCACTTACGGTTATGTTCGACCAGCTGTTAATGAAATCGAGGTTTTATAAGATATTTTTATAGTATTAAAAAAGGCTTTAATAATATTTTTTCTTATATATAATTTGGATTTGAGCACAATTGGCACAAGACTGTAAGGGGACTGTTAAGGGTTTGATTCCCATTCGAGGGAATAAATTATTATTTATTAATATTTTCATTTCATCTTTCTGGCACCAAGGCACAAAAGACCGGCATTGAGTTCCGCCACTCAACGCGCTATATCTTGAAAAAGGAGGGATCGGAATGACTTCTTAATACTTCTTATTTTTTTTAGGTTTTATGTACAAAACTCGAATTACATATTTTGGATATTGTTTTTTATAGGTTAATCCAACATTTACTGAACTAGAGCTGACTGCATACTGCTTAAGACAAGGCATAGAGGTAATGTCGTATGGACCTTATGGATTTATGGTGCCCAGGCCATTCAGAAAAATTACACCTCCCCCACCAAGTTTTGATGATACAACATTAGTCCGCATTGCAGAGAAATATGGGAAGTCAACGAAGCAAGTGGTGTTACGATATTTGGTAACTTTTGAATCCTAGCTGACTAAGTTATAAATGTGAGTTTGTAAGGATGGATGCTTGGTCCACTTTCCTGCGAAAAATACTGAACGGAACAAATGGGCAAAATTAACACTTGGTTTTTAGTCTGTGGGATAGATCGTGACGCTCTAAACATTTATATACAGAGTGTTTTGTTAGCGCCACTTTAAATGAAACCACAGTTCTAAGTACTCTATGATAGCGCAAAAATATTTTTTTTAACAAAATAAATAATAAAATTATCGTTCTAAAATAAAACACCATTTGTTAAGGACGACGCACGCGCACATAAAACTATCAAAGGGACGCTTCAATCCCAAATCGAGTCGTAGATATTGGCGATAAAGTTCAAAGTTGTTTCACCTTTAGTAGTATTTTTGTAGTAGTATGTGTTTACGATATAGGTATTTATGCGTAACTGCGTCACACGAAATACAGGTATGGATAAACATCGTGAATTTAAGAAAAATCCTACGTCTAAACCTTAGGTATGGGTTTGAAATATTTTACTCTATATGCTGTTCCCGTAAAAGGAGCGCTGAGGCTTCCATCCTGTATATATACATTTATTACCATGAAAACAAAAAATACAGAAGGGGAAAATACTATGAGGTTAGTTGTGGCGCATCGGCACAAGAGTTTACTTGTAAAAGTGACAGTTTGTGGTTTCGATCACCTCGAACTCGAGATCGTGCTTCTGGGATTCGGCGGAGAGTGGGTAACGGACGAGACGGTAACGTAATGGAGTTTGCTTACCCTAGGTTCCCAGGTATCCTCTGCCTATCCTGTTATGTGCGAGATAGAAAAAAGTAAAGATAAAGAAAAGTTACTGTAGTTATTATACACTTGACATTATGACAAAAGATGTAACTCTGCTAATAAGTTACATCATCAGTACTTGAGGCTCGATTCTCAAACATCAATTAGGGCGGAAAGTGGAAAACGGAGTATTTTGATTCTCTCCGTCTTAAAGCTAAAAGACATATTTTAATTTACATACAGATTGATCGCGGCACACTACCAATTCCACATTCCACAAATAAGGAACACATTATAGAGAATATTCAATTATTTAATTTTCGTCTCACTAGAGAGGAAATTTACCAGATTAACGAATTTAATCAAAACATACAAGTGTATCCCAAGGACGATGTAGCAACTGTGAACGACATCTTTATTTACTTTTTCGGATGTAATATTACAGACATCTATAAAAATGTATATTGTGAAACTTAGATAAATGATTTTTAAGCTACAATATTTATGTTTTTATTTTATTGTATATCTCACTCTTGAAGTAGCCCTAGAGGTAAATAGTATGCACATGATGCACCACTCTGAAAGAAGAGTAGGAAAATATTCCCATAAGTCTGAATGAAAGACAAACTTTTAAAGTTTATTTGAAAGAAATGAATTAGGAAAATGATGAAATTAATAAGTAAAGGAAATGAAAATATATTTGGGTAGTTTGCGGAACTACTTCCCAAGCTTCCCTGACGTGTCCCTGCCAGTAACAGAATAAACGGTGCCTTAGTATTGATGAAATGAGGAACGTCAGCATAGCTGCACGTTTTGCCAAAGCTGTTGAGGGGACCACTCGTACATTGATACACTTAAACGCATATACTACGTACAGACATAAATAAAATTTAGATTAAATTAGATTACTCTTTATATTCTCTATTTTTAATCAAAAATTGACCAAGCAATTCATCTCCTAGTTGGGCCCAAATGTAAAGAAATGAGATAGGGTCTTAATTTTTTTTTTATTTTAGAATTTGCTGCAGATTTACATGACTACGGACGTGAATGAGATTGTTAAGGCGATTGATGTAATTAATTTTAATCTGCATACTATTAGTACCTGGAGCAAGTCATTTGGTCTGTCTGTAAATCCCAAAAAGTCACAAGTGTGTATCCTTGCTAATCCTAAACAATTGTCTAAATTAAATGTTCCTTCTCTTCCTCCCATTATCTTTGACAATTGTAAGTTGGAATATAGCGATACTGTCAAAAGTCTAGGTATCAAATTGAACAGCTCTCTCTCTTGGGCTCCTCGTACCTTTTACCAACTCAAACTAAAATATCACTGGCACATTCACTCTTGCTGCCTATATTAGACTATGCTAACACTTGTTACCTAGATTTATCACAACAGTTGCTCAATACGCTTGAACGCCTGCAAAACCTAGTTATTAGGTTCATTTTTGGACTAAAGAAATTTGATCACATCAGTCGGCATCGCGTTAGGCTTCAATGGTTTTCTGTAAAAGGCCGACGGAATCTCCACACTGTCACGCTCCTCTACTCTATCCTTTTCCATCTTGGTACTCCTATTTACCTTAAGGAGCGCTTTTCCTTCCTAGGCTCCAATTCCCGTTTCCCGCTCAGCCTCCCAAAGCAAGTAAAGTCCAAAAACAATGTTAATTAAAAATTAAAACACAAATCAGTTTCACGCTGTATCCCGCAGCAGGGTAGGCAGAGGGAAGCCTTAAGACACTCCGTTCCCCACTTTCTGCCGAATTCTGGAGGTATTGCGTGTTGAGTGGCTGAACATATCGCCTCGCTTTGTCTCGATACCAGAGCGAAGAAATGGAAATATAAACGTAAATAAATATTTCACTTTCGAGTGGGGATCGAACCCATAACCTTCGCCCGGCGATTCGACGGCCTTTATGTTAGTTTTATTTAATTGGAATTAGTCGTGGCTAATTATTATCTATTGTATTATATGCTATAAATATTTATTTTAAAATCGTGTAAGTCACAGTGAACGTAAAACAGATTAGCAATTTGTTTGGTCCATATATACTTATTATCGTACCGCGAAATATACGTAGATTGAGAATTCTTTTTTTATTTAGATTTTTAGTATTTTGTAATTTTACAATAGTTTTTTAAAATGATATTATTTTTCTTATATATCAGTTTTATTGTTGCACTAGCTGTAAGTTTTTATAGTGTTTATTTTATAGCTTTTTTTAATATTATGAATCTTTTTATGAATATTTTATAGATACAAGATAAGTGTAATATTTGGGAAGTATGTTTAGTAGAGATGGAAGAGACGAGATGGATGCGGACGCTGTCATAAGGCAGCGAAACGTATATATTACAGAAATTGAATGAAAGACATATGAATGCCGTGGAGATGCGATCTATTCGTAGAATATGCGAAGTCAGTTTTGCTGATCAAATCCGCAATGAAGAGGTATAGAGAATGGCAGGTACAAGCGATGATGTCACGATGAGAATGAAGAAGAACGTGCTCAGCTGGTTTGGGCATGTCGAACGAATGAGTGATGAGAGAAAGGCAAAAAAAATTTACGACGAATAATAGAACGGTAAGACAGGTAGGCGGGGACCTCGGTTGACTTTCAAAAACACAGTATCAAAAATACTGGAGGACGGTCATATAAAAGGCATGATGATCCACCGAAGGGCATGTCTGAAGAGGTTGGTGTCAGGTCTAGACGAAAGAGGTACGCAGAGACGGTAGCGTTTGGAGCTCCGTCCTCCCTGACTACCCCGCTAGGAATACAGCGTTAAGCTAGTTTAGTTGTTTAGAAACCCAACGTTTCGAACACCTTCCAGTACTCCGTGGTCACGGGTAGACTGAGGTGGCATTCGTCTGCAAGTATGATATAATTATTAAATCAAACAATCGATTTGACCGATTGAAACGAACATGATTTTAATTGCTTTGCGTACTGCCCTGGATTTTAAGAGAATGCTGACTGTGACTGAATGAACTGGCTGAATGACTGACGGCCTTCTGGTGTAGTGGGTTTGAGAATTTTTTTTATTAGTTAGTTATCATACATCGGTCAAAGAAAGAGGACCGAAGATATATACGCAATTAGTTATGATAAATGTTTCATGTAAAATGTGTAATAAACGCGAAAATCAAATAACTTATTATATAAATTCCTAACCTTACTTTCTCTTTATGATATATTTTTATAGCAAAATTATGAAACTATAATATCGGAGAGTTATTCCTACGGAAGCTATCCCGCATACAGCGTTCTAAACGACGGGAACATAATACCCATTGTTGCTTTGGGCACTTTTACTCCGGTTAGTATGATAATTTTGTTTCTTTCATTCAAGGAGAAATAAAAAGTAAAAAAAAATTAAGTTA
>DWGR01000935.1:0-18382 GCA_018247715.1 Heliconius burneyi
TATGTTAGCTTATAATGATTTATTATCATTGAATTTTAAAAGGAGTGAAATAATGCTTAAGCTTTAAAATGGAAGGATTTCAACTTGATACCATCATGAATGCGACCAGGATAACTTATTACTAGGTCAATAACCTAATAAAATATCTAAGTTAAGCTCATATTAGAGATGGAGTACAAGCTGATCAAAAATATTTTTGGCACTTTCTAAACCACTGAAACTGCGAAAAAATAAATATATTTGTTTTGAATTTACAATCATTGCATTTCGATATTTATTTTATTTTGTTGTGGGTTCGATTTATGAATTCCCGATTCTTGATTGTAGAGACATCCGCAAGACCAAGCGCGGCGTTGAGTTCCGCTACTTAACAAGCAATCCCTCTAGAATTTATTCGGCAAAAAGCAGGGAACAGTGTATCTTAACACTAGGTTCCCAGGTTCCCCCTGCCTACGTTACTACGTGCAGGATACAACGTAAAGCGAAAAAAATCATTCTTTTAATTATATTTAATCTTAATTACAGCTATCTTTAAATCTAATTGACAGTAACGTATCGTTTTAAAGATAATTTCTAAACCAATTATGACAGTTAAACGTCAAAAGTCACGATATAATAACATACCGGCCACACTCGTGAAAGTGGCGTGTTCGCGAGTCGTGAGATAAGCATTTAGTATGATAACAATACTTTCAGATTTTTTTTCTGAATATAGTCACAAAATAATTAAGGAAAGAAATCGAGTAATTAATTTTAATTTTTACAGATTGCTTTCTAATAGTTTTTTCTATGTTTATTATTATCTGTGAACTTTTCACTGTAGTGTGTCAGTCAAGCGATGTTTTTTATCGTAATTGTGAATTAATTTAAAACCTCAACTTCTTTAAAAGACCTGCTAGATAAGAATTTTAATCTTTTTTATTTTTATTATACATTGATTTTTTTTACCTACAACACCTCTCCTCATAAACTTGTTGTAAAGCAAATATAAAATATTGAGGGTATTTAAACAAAAGTTATCTTTATCGTTACTGTTAAGAAACTCCGTTTCCCACTTTTCATCAAATTTTTCGAGGCATTGTGTGTTCTGTGGCGCATCTCAAAGCTGGTATTTTGACTTGGCGCCAGAGGTAAGACTTGAAAACATTAGGACAATCAGTAATTCCTTCGAGTGGGGATCAAACCCAAAACAAAACAATCTGAAAGTATTTATATCAATAAAAAAAAACACTTTTAAATATATTTAAATTATAAAATATATATTAGTTTCAACCCAATTGTCAATAACTTATAGTATTATGGCCATTGTTCCGTGAGAACGAGAATGTCGTGAGAGAAAATGTATCGGTGCGATAACAAATCTTCTCAACGAGCTCTTGGCCCAAGTTAAAAACTGTTTACATAAGGAATTATACATTTATTTATTATTTCATTTTGGAAACATACGCTAGTTGTAGCTTCTGTAAAGTCATCTGTCATAACTAACAAATTACACAGATAATCAAATTGGCAAAAAAAAGTGAGATACAGTAACTTTCAAGAGAAAAAGATTTCAGAAAAAGAGTTAGAATTCAGTGTGACTTAAGCAGTAAAATATCTATATCAAAAATGATCATCTCAGTCTCTGTACGGAATAGACCTTTTGACTAGACTTGTTTTTTGATCGCATTCTTCTATTGTGTAATATAGTCTCTTTTTTACAGAACTATCACCTTCGTGAGTTCTCCATACAACGTGATATTGGCGAAGTAACATGTGATCAACTGGCACGCTCGGAAAGCCATAATAAAAGAATCGAACCAGAATACACCTTTGTGTGATTTGAATATTAATATTGTTTGGAATACTTGACATTTTAAATACAGAACTATGATCTGTAGCCACAGGTGGATTATGAAAATATATCAGATTAATTCGTTTAAAATAGTTTTATTTAAATCTAATCTTTATCTTATCTTTACATTATAACCACGATCAATGCTTTATCATCAACAACAGACATAAGAATTGTACATTTTTAGAACCATTTCTAAAACGCCAGCGCCCATGAATTCGCTACTGTACGGAAATAATATTATCAGTCAGTTGCTTGTCTTCTTTCAGTATTTGAACGCCACTGAAACGTAAAGATCATAATTATAGAGATCGAGAACGACTTGTTAAAGTTGCTGAGATTTGTTTTATTGACGACAGTTGTGAACGTCACTCTAAAAATGTATTAAATGGGACGGAGAGTGGAGAACGGAGAGCTGACACATTTTTTTTGTTTCATTGTGTACCAGGTAAGCAGATAGGAATTAGTAATAATTGTACTTTATGCAAAATTTTAAAAAATAATACAGAATAAGGAAATAAGTTAATTGTAGAAAAAAATATATTAAACAAAAACAATCCTACTAATATTATAAATGTAAACATTAGTCATGTTTGTTCTACTTTCACGCAAAAACAACTGAACGGATTCAGATGAAACTTTACAGTAATATAGTTTATATATCAGAATAATACATAGGCTGCAATATAATGTAAGATTTTGTATAATTTGGCTATAATATAACAATAAGTGTAAGCGGGCGAAACCTCGCGTGAGTTACAAGTGTGATATAAAACCGAAAATATAATTGAAACAGAAGTAAAAAATCCAATTACCAAGAATGGATAATCGTTAATTAATCGAGACTGATCCTTTCATCTTTCATAATGAGAATCTAAGAATATATTAAATTTAAATTTCAGTTATAAATCATTTAAAAGAGCTTTAGTTAAATAAGTATATCTACAAAATATATATTTTAACGATCTCTTGGCATAATTGCTCCCTATTAAATATGATGGTATTTATATGTCGTTGTTTTATATAGGTTCTATTCCATTTTTATGTAAGATTTTTTTTTAATCTTACATAAACACTATAAAATATAAAGGAAATGGTTTTTACTTCGTGTATCACATAATTCATGAAAAAAAACATATTTTAATCTAGCTTTGCCCTTTGCAGGGCTGGCACAAAAGAGTTAATGGCTATAATTGTATTTCAATCTTACATTGTAAAATCATTCAAGCATTGCTAATAAAAATAAGTTGTTATAAGTGTATAAGAATGTAGATGTAAATTGAAAAGAACATGTTGGTCAAAGAGATTTCACTTTTTTTTAGTTTCACGGCGTGTCCCGCGTGAAGCAGGGTAGACAGAGGGAGTTTAGTGTAAAAATACTCCGCTCCCCACTTTTAGCCAAATTTAGCTAGTATTGCTTGTCAAATGGTCCAACTCAACGCTTTGCCTCGGCACTCGGCACAGCGAAGAAACGAAAATATCAAATATTTAATGAAATTTCCTCAAGTGATAATCGAACCTACATCGTCGCGTTCACACCACTGACCTCGAATAAACTTTTACTTCACAAATAATAAAACAAACTACGCTTACACGTTGACAGTTAAGTATAAAAGTGGAGCTATCCAGACGTCGATCACTTTGCGGGAGTGTAAAATTTTTATTTTCTTTTCATTCTCCAAGAGGACACGTTATGACGGGTAATACTGTTAAGCGATGCGGACGGGAGCGAGCGAAGCGTGTCGATGTTGAGCGAATTTATAAAGCGATGTGATAATATCGATATTTTCTAAAGGAAAATTTGTAAAAATATATGTGGGTGTATTGTTTTTGAAATTGTAGTTTGAAATGTTTTATTCTTTACATATGTATATATTTATATATACGAGTATAAAAGGACATGTTGGGAACATGTTCTGACTGAGGCAAGATGCACGCAAAGCTGTAACCGCTGGTGGTGGACACGTAAAATTTATGTTTACTTTTGTAATATAGAACCCACTAAGGATTATATCTATATGGATTTTTTTTAAAACGGCATCGATTTTGTAAAAAAAATGAATTCAATCTCTAATATATTTCTTTGAACACGTGTCTCGTGGTTTTATTTTATTGGTGTATAAATATTTAATAAACCGAGCGAAGCCGCCCAGGTCGGCTAGTACAATATATTGTACTATTAATATATCTTAATCTATATATATATATATATATATATATATATATATATATATATATAGATTAAGATAAATAGTTTAGCAGGATAAGCAGATTGACATGTAGATATGTTAGGGAGTTTAGGGGAAAACTGTGAAAGAATTTTTCGGAATTCCTACGGGAACTGCGGAATACGTAACTTCAATAAAATAAAAATATTTTATAACTATAATAGAATTATTTATTTAATAAAAGAAATAATAATATTGAATATAGCATTCTTAATAAATTCTATCTTTGAGTACACTTAATTGCATATTCCTGTCTTGACATCTAATTTCTATATGTGCATGCTTTTGGCAGTTTAACAATCATTTCTATGATATTAAGATTGTAATCTGCATATTTTCAAACAAAGTATAGTTCAAAAGTTATTTTGCATTAAAATGTAGTAAAAAATAGACAAAATAGATAAGTTTAAAGATATATTAGATATTATGATATAATTTCGACAAAATTACGCATTGAAATATTATATATTTATGTATCTAAATGCCGCTCTTGGAGTAAGTACAACAGGTTGTGGGTTCGATTCCCATCTAGTAGAGTAAACAGAGGGAACATAATGTTGAAACACTCTGTTCCTCACGTTCCTGTCAATTATTATTAGGGGAACAGTGTCTATTAAAATTTAAAAAACCAATTAGTTTTATATTACATCTCTCATGTGTGAAAATATAAAAAAGATGCCTTATTTTTTAATAGAAAATGTCTCCTTTTATGACTGACATTACTGGAAATAATTGAAATTTATATTTGTAATATAATCAATCTGTCGTATTAGATTTAAGGCTTCTCATTCAGATAGAAGGACTGAGCGCTTTTAAAGCTTTCAATTATATTATTTCAAAATTTATGAATTAGATTACGCCATACCGCCATTTTATATTGAATCTCAATACCTAAATGCAATAGCATTATTGAATCATGTAGAATTAATAAGATTTACAAAAACAATAAAATTATATGGTATATACTTTTTCTTTATGATGTAGTGTTTTTATTTATATGTACTTATTTTTTTGAATAAGTATATAATATTAAATCTGTCGAAGGAAATGGAATCCATAACCGTTGCATTTACTGTTAGACTCTATACCATTGAGCCAACAGCTTTAATTACTTATTTATTAATATTTTGTTTTTACCACTTAATACTACTAAGTAATATATATATATATATATATATATATATATATATATATATATATATATGTTCTTTTATATTTTTTTGTTTTTTGTTTTGATTTTTTTTTATATAGAATCTATTCCATTTTTATGTAAGATTTTTTTTAATCTTACATAAACACTATTAAATATAAAGAAAATGGCTTTTACTTCGTGTATCACATAATTCATGAAAAAAAAAACATATTTTAATCTATCTTTGCGCTTTGCAGGGCTGGCACAAAAGAGTTAATGGCTATAATTGTATTTCAATCTTATATTGTACAATCATTCAAGCAATGCTAACATAAATAAGTTGTTATATTTAGTGTTTATATATTTTAGTATCACTTAAAAGATATGTGTGTATATATATATATATATATATATATATATATATATAAACGAGTATATACACACACACATATCTTTTAAGTGATACTAAAATCTGCAACTTAAGATCTAAGAATCTAATATTTGTGTCTAAGTAATGTTACTTAAAACATGTATAACAACTAATTAATGAGGCATTCTCTCACCAAGGTAAAGCTCCCACAGCCATTGTTTAAACATTGGTTTTGCAATTCATTTCGTAGGCTCACAATTAGATACGGTAGGATAATAAAGAACTGTATGAGACTTTAGTTTTAGCTTCGCTTCGCTTGTGTGGCCAAATGGAGATTATTAAGAGAAAGAGAGAGAGAGATTTTGCATGATAGACATACTCGTACACACATTATAGGTGCCCAAAGATACAACGGGTAAAAATAAAATTTTCTTTTAGAGCTACCCTACACTCCGTAGTCTAATACATATCAAGTTTCAATTTTCTAAGTGTAGTTTTTTTTAGGTTTAGAATTTTTTGATATTACACAGCTATAACATTATAAAGAAATGGTTAAGTGCGAGTCGACCTCGCCCACCGAGGCATAAATAATTAAATAAGTTACAAAAAATATTTTTTATATATAATAGAATGATAAAATCCTAAAAACAGTTAAACAGCATCGTTACTCGTAATAGCAAAAGTAACAATTTTTGTTTTCAACTTTTCTTCCATCTATTATTGCGAACGAAACTTTGTTAAATGTTACAGTAAAAGATATTGCTTATTTCTCTTATTTCTTGAGTTTGTTTTCTTCAAAATTACAGCATCTTGTGTTATTTCAGACAGCAGATGGGCCTTTCGCTTATTTTATTTTTGATATATATTTCTATAAGAGAAGAATGTTGATTGTTTTATTTTATTTGAAATAGACATTAACACTTTTTTGAGAAAAACAGGACTAACTTGATTGCAAATCTAAAATCGAGACGGTTACGTCGAATTCGGAACTATCGAGACGATTACATTCCGAATCGTATTATATTGATAGTTCTGAATCGTAGTTCCCCATCGATTTTCGATCGGGAACCATAGGTTCGATTGGTAATCAAGGACAAGACAAATGCTGTATCCTGTTTCACCAATCAACACGAAACATTTCGAAAATTGGATAGAACGTGGAGAGTGAAGTGTCTCATCACTACATACAATGGTGTCCGTATATAATAAATTAGAAAAGTTTTTATGAAACATGAATATATTAAATATATACAATAGAAATATTGACAAAGGTACGACGAAATGTATGTCAAACTACGAAAAGTCCATTTAAACATTGCTTGTAAGGACACTCTTTGTTTACTAAAAGCTCAAAGTTTTGCATTAACTTGATTACTTTGCGTAATCTGCTTAGCATTTGTAGATTTTATTTTCTACCGTAGAATTATTAATGACAATAGATATGGCGTGTATAGATTTTATATAGATACATGCTTTTTGTTACCAGAGCGGGAAAATAAAGATAAAAAAGAGCCAGTCACACTCGCGTACTAAGGGTTCCGTACTATGTGTCAACGGGAATTACAATTTGTAAGTTGAAAAACTTAAGTTTGGGGGTGTATACACTCATTTTATATGAAATGAACTACAATTACAAATTTGTAACGATTATTTACAAGGAAATATCAATAAATTTTCACTTTTTAGATTTTTCCTTTATTTGTACTACAAGTTTTCACTTCTTGCCAAATTTTACAATTGTACGTCTACGGGAAGTACCTCTAGTCTCCTCTATTCTCTATCTTCCATAGAGCTAAACATTTGATCTTAATTTCAGATTGATACATCAACGCGACGTTCAGATAAATGGCTGATGACAGACGGACAGGTGGACAACGTGATTCTATAAGAGTCTGTTTCTACCTTTTGAGGTACCCTAAAAACACGACAAAAATAGATATAATAAAATATGATTGTATTCTTTCATACAATAAAATAGATTTATTCCAACATGTTTCTTTTTATATTCTTTCTTTTATAGTTTGTGTATATTCTTTTGTAATTCTTTTATCTATTATTATAAGTATTATTTGCTTTAGTTATTGCAATGAAAGCAGTTACTTCCACAAGGTACCATTCTATTAGGATGGACATTACCAATATGTTTAATTAAGTTCATAAGGAAGTAATAATGTAACAGTGTATGGAAAATTTCTTATATTTCTTAGGATTTTTGGTGCCATAAGCGCGGTGGTTGTGTGTTCGATGCCCACTTGGGAGAAAAAATATATTTGAATTATTTTCGGCTAGTGTAAAACAATGATTTTAATCTACAAGCATTGCGCACACCCTCATGATGATGTCAAATAACATAATATCTTCAAAATTCATCCTGCACGTTGCAGCGTAGGCAGCGGAAAGCTGGGAACCTTTACCACTTTCTGCCGAATTTGAAGGCGTTGCATGAGTGGCAGAACTCAATGCTAGGCATTGCCTTGTTACTAGAACGAGCAAAGGAAAACATTAAATGTTTTATTTTCTCGAGTAGGAATCGAACTCACAACTTGCCGTGCTTACATACAAAATATAATAGTAATGTATATTAATAAGTTTTACTAAAGAGAAACTGATGTCAAGTGAATGCATGATATTATTATACATATCCGCCGATAATATTTGCAATTATAGCTATAAAGTAAAATAAGTGAAAGCGATTTTTCCAGTTTTCTACGACTACAGATTTACGTGGGTATCTAGAAAATGTAAGTAATTTTATTCTTTACACTAAGGTAAAGGTATTCCTAAGTATATTTTAATTTAGTATATAAAATAAAAATATGGG
This sequence comes from Heliconius burneyi, assembly GCA_018247715.1. Taxonomy (NCBI): domain Eukaryota; kingdom Metazoa; phylum Arthropoda; class Insecta; order Lepidoptera; family Nymphalidae; genus Heliconius; species Heliconius burneyi. The sequence continues at coordinate 8,386 of DWGR01000935.1, forward strand.
AGATACAGTATGAATTAAATAAATAAAATAAATCAGCTTCACGCTGTATCCCGCACACAGAAGGGTAGGCAGAGGGAACCTAGTGTTCCCCACACTCCGTTCCCCATTTTCAGTGGAATTCTGGAGGCATTGCGTGTTGAGTGGCGGAACTCAACGCCGCACTTTGCCTCGACACCAGAGCGAAAAAATGGAAATATACGTATATAAATATTTCACTTCTTCGAGTGAGGATCAAACACACAACCGTCGCGTTACAGTCACAACCTTGTTCGGTTGCGGCATGACGACCTACGCAGCTCGACAGCATGAATTAAAAATGTATTATATATATAACCCTAGTATATATATATATATATATATATATTAACTCAACGCCGCGATTTTTCTCGTTACTAAAACGAGGAAATGAAAATAATTCATTACATCCAGGATATCGAACCTTCACCTTTCCTTCCAAAAGACTCAATTCGCATATTCTAATAGTAATATATATATATAAAAAAAAAAAAAATAATGTAAAATTACTACAAAAAACAATTTTACAATATTTAAGGTAAACAAAAATAACACTTTAATCATCAACCCTGTTGGCTTTCACTGGAATGAAATGACGCGGCTCAAAGTGGAACAAAGCACGACATGACTCTATAGTGTTATTACCAGAAGTGTCCATTTAGAAAATTGCTCGTGACGGAAAATCAATTATAAAGCGAAAATGCCCGAAAAAAATTACAATTTTGTTAACGAACCTTTTAACTTATTGTTTTCTGCAGTTTTAGGTCTTTTTGCCCTTATAACTATATGACACAGGATATTTTAAGACATTCAGACATTAGTTTTTCCCATTTTCCACCGAATTCTGGAGGCGTATAGGGTGGCGGAACACAACGCCACACTTTGCCTTATTACTAGAGCAAAGAAATGAAAATAATAAGTATTACATATCCTCAAGTGGGAATCGAACCGATAATCTGTCTTTACAGTCGCACATTGATATTTAGCAATTGACGGAGAAAACGGAGTGTATTGTGACATCTTTGATATGATATTGTAGTTGTAGTAATATTTCTTTTTCCATTTTCTTTTTATCACACGTTTTTTTTTAAATACACGCTATAACCCGCATTTAGCAGAGAGTACCTGCTGGGCTAAATACTCTATTCATAGCTTCCTTCCAATTTTTGATACATTGCATATCTCAAGAGTGATGGAAATAAGCGGTTCAATTTGTCTTTTTCGTAGGTAGAGCGAGTAAATAAAAATAATTTATCCCCTCGAGTGAGAGTTGAACCCACAACCCTCACGTTACACGCTGTACCTGTGTGCCACGATGGTCTCTTATACACGGTCTCAATATAGCATTCAATTAACACGCAAAAAGAAAATAAGCCTTCAATAATTAGATTTTTAAGAAGTCATCAACTTAGAAATAGCAAATTATGATGCTATTACACGAACGAACCTTTCATTAGGAGATTGCCTATGTGGGCTGAGAACTCTATTAAAATGTAACGTATGACGCAAAATATCACCTCCAACCTATGGCGGAATGTACTTACTATAATTTAATATGAACTCAAATACATTAAGACGAGAGAAGGGTTCAAATGCTTATATTAAAAGAATTTCTTTAAAGTATAAGGAAAATAGAAAATAGTAAGATGCCCGCAGATGAACGCACAGCGAGGAGACGTCTCTACGCAAAGCCAAAGTGTCAAGCCTATCACAGGTCATTGGATCCTTAATGATTCGAACGGCTCTACGTTGTATGCGATCAAATGTGGCAAGCTGATACTAGGATGCACCAGCCCAAAGATGAGAACAGTACTGAGGCCGAACCTGGGCTCTATATAGGGCCAAACGGTGTTTTGGCGAAAAGTACCGTCTCGCTCTGTTGATGACCCCCAGTTTTTTCGAGGCCAACTTGGCCTTGCTTTCTAGGTGATCGCGATACTGGCAGTCACTCGAAATATTAAGGCCCAATATGCTGATACTGGGCGCGGCTGTAAGAGGGGTGTTCTGAAAGACGGGCGATACGATAAATGGGGTTTTTTTAGTGGTTAACGCGCAAACTTGTGTCTTCAGGGGGTTAAATTGAACCAACTTCCTTTCACCCCCTGAAGAGACATTCTCGAGGGATGTCTCAACAGAAGACACAAGTTTATTTCGGCACTGTTCAGCGTTTTCCCGAGAAAGACTTGCACGGCCGGAGTAAACAGCGTCCACCGTGCTATCATCCGCAAAGCAATGAATGCTAGAATCCTCTAACATGTCATTGATATGTAGAAGAAACAGCGTAGGGGACAGCACGAAGCCTTGGGGAACATCAGCGTTTACGGGCATATTTGAAAGAGATGTCTGGATATGCAAATAAAGAGCATGTATATGAGTCTATAATAAGCCGGCTTAGATTTAAGTTAGATATAAGAAAACATCGTCTTAGTTAGAAATATTTCCATGTAAAATAGCTTAAAGCTTCTTGGCTTATAGCAGTGTAGGTATAAAACTCCTATTGACATTGACAATACACTCAGTTCGCCCGCGGAACTCAACGTCGCGTTTTGTCTTACCAGCACAGGTATGAAATAATTAATTCCTCTCGATCATCGCGTTTACAGAAAAATGCCGGTCCATTACCCACGATGGTCGAAAAATTTAATGTAATCTTTTGTCCGATTAAATTCGTTTCAGGAAATTTTGTTACTATAAAATACCATTTTCAATTTAATATTTCAAAATGAATTAACAGAATTATTTTAAAATTAAGATTTAAAAATAGCTCGTTTTTGTGAATATTTAATTCAAGAGAAAATGTCATTTTAATTAAACATGTTACAATGAAAGCGTATTTTGATAACATTGTATGAAATTTTAAAGTTCTTAATTATTTCCGTGTTGTTTTATTTTTGTGTACATTTTATTTATTCATCCCTGAAACGGCTTGACCGATTTTGATGGCCTTTTTCATATATAGTTTGATGTATAAATAATAAATAAATAATGTTTTTTAATTGAGATCTGAATCAGAATTTATGGGACTAATTTATCACATTTTTTCCATTCTGCGATATTGGAAAAGTAAATTATAATTAAAGGGCACATCTTTAATTCATTTAAAATGAAGCACAGGTTGAAGAAGAACAGTGTAAGTGACACACACTTATTTATTTAATAGTAATATCAATGTTAATTTTTGAGTTGTGGGTTCGATATCCATTCAGAGCATTGAACCCTTCATCGAAATTCAATGAGATAAAGAGAATCCAATTTGGGCGAAAATATAGAGAGTAGTATTTTAAGCTATGACAGAAAGAGTTATATGTATGTATAATGTAAGAAAACAATGTTAACAGAAGTACTTACCTATGAGAGAGGAGCGACACCGTTCGACTGACATTTTGTGGTTTATCTGCAATGAGAATAATATTATGTATTTAAATTGTTCAATGTGTATTTAAATAATTCAAGGAGACCGTCGTGACTGTAATGCAATGGTTGTGGGTTCGATCCCAACTCGAGGAAGTTTATATTTACGTTTATATTTCCATTTCTTCGTTCTGGTGTAGAGGCAAAGCGCAGCGTTGAGTTCTTCCACTCAACACGCAATGCCTCCAGAATTCGGAGGAAGTGGGGAATGAAGTGTCTTAACACTAGGTTTCCTCTGCCTTCCCTGCTGTGTGCGGGATACAGCATGAAGCTCATTTATTTATTTTTTATTTTTCCATTGTACCAACTTTTAGCTTCAACAATACCCCTAATTAAGTACTAATTAGGTGCTAACAAGGAAAACGTGATACTAATCTTGAATACCTCCCTTAATCAAATATAATTATTACGAGCCAGCAATTAAGGGTAGATTCCAATTATATACGGATATATTTATATAGAGACAAAATGGTGGAATCTTATGATAATGAAACTTTGATTAACAACTGAACGTACGTTTAATTTGAGTTTGTTTTGTTTCTTTATGCGTCAGGAATTTATTTGGATTTAACTTCACGCTGTATAATTTATCATTGCATGTTGAGTGCCGGTACTCAAGACCGCGTTTTTTCCTCGACATAAGGCAAATCTTTAAAATCGCTTTTAAATACATACATAATATTATACCATGGCTGAGATGAACGAAAAAAATGTTGCCATAGATATTGCCTCTTTTTTATAATTAATTAAAAATATATAATCAGTTTGAATTTTCTAATTTATAAATAACTTATTTAGATAGCTTATACAATATGTTATTTGAATATAGAATAAGAAAGTGTGGAATAACACTTAAAATTTGTTAAAAATATTTAATAAATAGCATTCTCTGTTTGTAAAAATATCTCTACAGAGATGCTAACAACGTAAATAAGTTATAACAAGCGTATAAGGATATCGATGTAGCTTGATGAGAACGTATGGCTCAGTGGTCAGAGCGCCTGGTCGGTTTCCAGGGGGCACAATTCGAGTCCTGCTGCGTTCAAATTTTATACGTTTTCTAAATTAGTCCGAATGGAAATCGAACCCCAACCATCACGCTTGACGGCAATGACGGCTTGACTTAAAAAGAAAATATAAAAAACATATATGCTTAGCATATAGGCAAAATATTTATTTTCTTTTATACTTTCTACTTGCCTTCCATAATTTTTTTGCTTCCTATGTGTTTGCTTTTTTTTATTATCAATGATTGATGAGTATACCAACAATGAAACATGGCAGCTAAGACCAACTATTAGTGTTTTTTCTGATTGTGAAAATAAATCGTTAAGATAGATGGTTTTCTAAACAGCCTTAAAAGCTTTAGTCTAATAGCAAATTCTAATTTATTTTTAATTCGACGTTTGAATATTAATATTTTTCTTTTAAAGAACACTTATCCTAAAATAGTGTAATTTTTACAAAACGCAACTAATGAGAAACTCTTGTGAGGGTTAAAAATATTATTTTTAATTCTCGTTGACCCACTTTCGACAATTTTCTTTAATAGCCCATTCACCTTGTACTTGTGTACTTGAATATGGTAAAATATTTTTATTTGGTTTATATTATAACTAGTTATACACGCGGCATGACCCGTTTGGTAGAATGGAAAGCCGTGTGTTCCTAGCTTAGAATAGGGTCACCCTAGTACTGGTGGTGTCGTAAGAGGCGACTAAAGTACCAGTGGAAGAGTCACGTCGCCAGCAATGGCAACACGCATGGGCAGTCTCGACCGGATCATTACCACCCCCGGCATTAAAAACCGGCGTGAAGTAGTGGCTCCGGCGCCCAACCACCTCAAAAGCTGGCAACACCCCAGTAGCTCCTCTGGTGTTACGCGGGGTCGTGGGCGACGGTGATTACTTACCATCAGGTGACCCGTACGCTCGTTTGCCATGTCTTTTTCCATTAAAATAAAAATTGAAGCAACTAAGGGACACCATGCTCTTGGAAGTTCTACCGGAATATAAACTATACCAGAATATATAACTTCCTCGATAAATGGAGTAGAAAAACAAAATGTTCTATTCTTAAATATGAATCTGTAGTTATCCGAGATAAGCGCATTTCACCATATAAATTCTCCAGTTATATATATAGTATAGAATTCTGACTTTTAATAAGTTACTGCTGTGACATTCACTTTTTTGGAATAATTTCTTTTTATATACGAATGTATCTATATCATAAGTTGCGCAGAAATAATATATTAGTGTACCTCATTGTCTTCAATTTTAGGTAAAAACATTAAAACGTGGAGTAACATATAAATATATATAGTTAAACCCACAACTATCACATTTACCGATATACGCTTGTGCTACTGCGCCACAACGACCTCTGATTGATAAAACAATAAATAAAATTAGACATATTCTCATAATAGAATATTACTATGTTTATACAGGCTGCTTGTCGAGCACTACTTTTGCATATTTGAACTTAGAAAAGAAAATGTTGATGTTAAAGTTAATAAAAATCAGCTTCACGCACTATTCCGCACGCAGCAGCGTTCCCCACTTACTGCCGAATTCTGGAGGCATTGCGTGTCAAGTGGCAGAACTCAACGACGCGCTGTGCTTTGAGACACCAGAGCGAAGAAATGGAAATATAAACGTTAGTAAATATTTCACTTCCTCAAGTGGGAATCGAACCCACAACCGTCGCGTTACAGTCATACCCTTGTGCCGCTGCGCCACGACGGCCTCTAAAAAATAATAAAATTATTTAAGTGTAAAATTATTGTGTTTCCTAATTTTCTTTTATTTCCATAAAGAACATTAAACTATAAGTCTAAAGTAATATTATAAACTTGAATATTTTTTTGTGGAACGAGCTAATTTCATACATATGAATACTTAATAGAAAATATAAAATCCCAACTTATCGGGATTTGAACTCGCTGCCCTGAAAACCGTCCAAGCGCTCTGATCAACTAAGCCATACGTTATCGAGCTACGTCAAAAATTTTATATGCTAGTTATTACTTATTCTTGTTGATGGCGATGGCGTATAAGAACAAGCATATTGTTCCGCATCTCTTGCAATTAACCAAAAGTCAAACTCGAATTACTCAGAACATTCCCATCTCAAAGAGGAAACAAACCTCGTGAAATACCATAAAGATATAATAAAGAAAAACATTGCAATAAAAATATTTTTTCTTAAGGCCAAACGATTACCATCTTGAGAATTCTTCTTGCAAGTGTCATTAGATACGATCGTACAATTACCATTATATATAAAGTGCGTTTTTATTGAAATATATCTTCAATTTCTCACGTTCTCGTTGCATCAGCGATGGTCCTCAGGAAAAAAATGTTTTGCAATGTACAAGAATTGTAAGAATCGAGAGAAAGTCTCGATTATTTACTACGTAATCGAATACTCCAGACCGGATCGTCTGGTGACGCCTTAAACGGTGGAGGAAGTATGTTTCCTTCTGTTAAGTTGGTTCATATCGTTGATATACGAGTGGATAAACCACTTTTGATTGGTTTTAGTTATTGGAAAATATATGGAGAAATAAAGAATTATTTTAGATTTCAAAAGAAAAGAAAACTTGATATTAATTAGTAAAAAATGTGGAAGCTTTTGAATGTAAAATTTGTTGTTATTTGTATTAAAACCAAAAAGATATATTTTCACATGTTGCTCTACATAATTTATGTTTTTATTTAAAATATTAAACAGCAGCAAAAACAAGAATTTAATTTATCTTAACCTTTAGGTTGTTTACAACTGTAGTAAAGATGTAATACGCAATAAATACTATGAACTTATTACGTAAAGAATTACATATATTCTTATCACAGCCAATTGAGAAAGTTTACAGTCTTACCAATTTTTCCTGATAGCTATGGGATTAAATTAAATCATCTAAGTACAGTTGTGCAGGCCGTCATGGCGCAGTGGTACAAGCGTAACATTTACAGGTTCGATTTCCACTCGAGGAAGTGAATGATTTTATATTTTTATTTCTTCACTCCGGTAACAAGGCAAAGCGCAAAATTGACTTCCGCTATTTAACACGTAATGCCTCGAGCATTCGGTGGAAAGTTACTACTTTACCACCAGGTTACCCCCTTCCTATACTGATAGGTACAGTGTGAAGTACCTATGTTTTTTTCCCTAGCCTGTACTGTCCCAATGTTGGGCAAAGGCCTGTCTACATTTTTTCCACTCTGGTTTATTTCGCGCTCCATCGCACGTTGACAAACTTTGAGAGCGGACTTCTGTGAGTTTGTCAAAGACCAAGTCTGAGCATGTTTGAATGTAGAGGGATAGGCTTTTAACCTACCACGCTTGTCTACTGCGGGTTGGTAGGTGAATAGCAAAACCTGCTGACTAGGTCTGCAACTGCTGCCGTTGTCGTTAATATACGATCATCCGGCACCAGATTGAGTTAATGCCCTATTCTGACACCAACTGTTCCAATTGAGTCTGTACTTTGCATATGGCTAAGCAGCCTGCAATTGGCAATTCCAATAGTATAATAATCTTTTCGGCAAAGTTTTTTCTATTTTTTTTTTCATATGAAATCAATCTTTAGCAAGAAGAGTTGAAAAAACTATTTATGCTTCTTGTAAAACATTTTGAGGTGTTTTATGCTGTGTGTTTAGGTACAATAAATATATATGTTCACAAAATTTTATATCTAGCCATTGTGACAACTATATGATAACTATAACTAATTGAAGTAGTTCTGTATAAAGAAATTTTCGGCACTAGTCTCAGTGAAAGCTGTAAATTTTCACGGGAAATTAGGGATTTAAGCCCAATATCAGAAAACCAAAACAGTATACAACTTTGTAAAATTTTATTTTCAAACTTTTCAAGTCCAAAAGCAAAAAAAAATTTAAATATTGAGCGATAATAAGACGTATTAGAAATATATCTAGTTCTCATTTAAAACGAGAAGGTCGTTTTTTGTGGTCAATCTATGCAAATTGAATTTTTTTGTACCAGTTCATTGAAAATCCAAATTTTATTAAAAAGATTTATTGTGAACCTACAAAGATAGGTTTAAGTAACTAAGATTATTTATAAATGGTGAATATCACAACCGAGTCTATAAGAGATAGATTGTGGGTTCGATTCCCACTCGAAATGAAATACTTACAATACATTTCCTCGCTCTGGTAACTAAGCAAAAAGCAGAGTTAAGTTCCGCCACTCAGTATACAATGCTCCCAGAATTGTATGGAAAGTATGGTACGGATGTATCTAAACACTAAGTTCAAAGAATATACATACCTACAGTAAACTCTTTAGATTTATACATTTTATTTATTTGCAGAAAGAACAAAGAAACATGTAAGAATCATCTTGAAAAGCTTAATATAGTTTCAAAATAATAACGTTTTGTAGAATTATAATAAGCTCCATCAACACAAACTGTCAAGGGAAAAAAAAGGAAAATTAAACTGTTTTTCTTTGTAATCTCCAAGTATCGAAGTTCAAAGGTGAAACTAACATTGTATCTTTACAAAACATTTTAAAACAACGTAAATGAGTTTAGTAGAAGCTGTAAAATAATTTACAGACGCCACTAAATCGTTCTTAGAGGCTTTATAAAGTAATTTATATAGAAATTCATATTCATTAAGGAAAACGTAAAGAAATAACTTGGAAGGAATGTGTTATAAATGTAAAATACAGTATATATGCTAGCTGTCTTGTATATTATCTTGGATATTCCGTTCTCCACTATACGCCCGCATTCGAGACAATACGCTTCGATGTAGAGGCAAAGCGCGGCGTTGAGTTCCGCCACTCAACACGCATTGGCTGCAGAATTCAGCGGAAAATAAGAAACGGAGTATCTTAACACTAGATTCCTTTTGTCTACTCTACCAAGTAGTAAGGCTATAAAAAACAATAATTTATGAATAATATGACGTTTTTCATGTACAGTACAGATTTGCCCACAAAAACTTCAATATTAATTACATCTAGTAATTAATACTTATTGTATTTACATACGTATGTATATATGATTTAACTCAGTCTCTTGTAAATACGACTATCTTAAGTAATCTGAATCTTTAAAGAAGGTCATTTTTAAGTAAGCAAAAGTTACAAGTCCAATGTTTTGGAGATACAAATGACTTCAACGAGAATTATAGAAATTATTACACTTCATAAAGCCGTTAAGACGACGGTTAGAAATAAGCACGGCGTTGAGTTCCGTCGCTCAACACGCAATTTCTTTAAAATTGGAATTTGAGGAACGGAGTGTTTCAAAATTAGGTATCTGCTTTCTTTGTAATTTAAAAAAAAAAGTCAAGAGAATCTCGAAATTCGAGCTGCGGACCAGAGTGTTTTAAGTCTAGACTCTTTCTCTCCATCCAGATACGAGGAAATTCATGAAGAATCTGATTTTTGATCACAGCATACAGAAAAACATTTAAATTTGTTATTCTAAACATAACCAAAATACAAAAAAACAATAGTTACCATATATATAATTGTAAAAGATGTTTTCGAAACGCATACGAAGACTTATGTTAACGACACGCTCTCT